>JAVJIF010006453.1:0-210000 GCA_038442645.1 Agave tequilana
CTCCTCTGGTCCGTCCATCTGGGTATATCCTTCTAGATTCTGCATACCGACTCTTTATCTTGAGATTTCGGGATAACTTGGGAAGCAAGTTATCATAAATCCAATTATTTTAAAACGATTTTTATCTTCAAACTCTTCTCCTTTTATCTTTAGCCTTGTCTTGCAAGCAACCAGAGTTGAGTAGAAGTCCATCTCATCTTATCCTTTTCCTCTTCTTTTAGCAATTAGGAGTTCTATCTTATCCTTCTTTTTCCTCCTTAGATTTTAAAATAAAGAATTTAAAATCCAAATTTAGATTAGGTTAGATAAGTAGAAACTTCTAAATTACTACAATTTTGCATGGGCTTTTTGGGCTTTTGGGCTTCATTCAGGCTTATTTCTTTATTTTAATACTCAAGGCCTGCACACATTAAAAATGCTCGATATATTGAGCCTAACCTGATTGAACACCTCGAGTAGTTTCTCCATATGTGCATTATTATTACTCCTAAGCCTATTCGAAAATGGGCTGTAGGTTGGTGCACCTGTCTTGCTGATTTATCAATTTCAGTTTCTTTGGAGTTTTGTGGAGATGGAGTGGAACTAGATGGAATGGACAATTGAGATGGTCCTGTGGCATGGATACGTGATTATCAACTTATTTCCCTGATCTTAGTGTATGAACCAAGTTATACTGTTTGGGTCTTGAGCCTCATTGGCTTGCTAGGATTCCTAGGGTTTGGCAATGGTTAACTTGGTAGAGTTCCCTTTTGTCTTTCTTGTTGATTCAGTGGATCTCTATCCTAGTCAAGACTTAAGCCAGCGTGTCGTGGCTTTTAACTAGAGTGTCCACCTTTCTTTCCATGTTGGAGAGTCTTGTTTCCATTTGTGAATTTTGGAAAGAGTGTGGAGGATTTTGACTGGGAAAATTTTGTTGATAAGGTGGATTTTGGAAATTGTTGGAGAATTTGGGCCTTGTTTGATCATTGTTGCTTGGGCCCCATGAAAAATTTGGATGATTTCTCCAACCGGGATTGTAGGTGGGCGAATATGGATTGTTAGCGGGCCTTGTGAAGGCCGCACTCATATGTTCGGGTAAGGTTTGATGTGCGATAAAGACGGGACATTCCTCGAACACATGGTTCATGTCTTGACAATAAGTACAGCCCGCCGAAGGTGTTGGGTTGACTTGGTTTACAGAGACTGGTTCTTTAGTTTCAAGAGCTTCTAGTCTTCGCATCACCGCAGCTAATTTAGCGTCAGTAGCTATGTTGGCCTCAATAGAATGGATACCTCCTTTAGAAGAAGTAGGGTCATTAGTCCTAAATTTTTCCGGAGTTGGTTCCCATTGGATGGTATTATCAGCTAATTCTTCATATAATAACCATCCTTCATGTTCGTTCTTTTCAAAAATCCTCCTTTGCACATGGATTCTAATAGCGTTTTAGTTTGATATTCTAATCCATCATAAAGAACTTGACAAAGTCGCCATTTCTCTATCCCATGATGTGGGCATTGGGCAAGGAGGTCCTTAAAACGTTCGAAGTATTTCCAAAAAGGTTCATTGGCAGTTTGCTTAAACTGTAAGATGCTCTTCCTAATTAGTGCAGTCTTGTGGACGGGATAAAACTTCTTTAAGAAGGCTTTGACGAAATTATCCCATGAGGATATTGAACGGCCTCTAAATTGTAGAGCCATTTCTTTGCTAAGTCTTTCAAAGAGTATGGGACAAACCGTAATTTGATGGCATCTACTCCTAGGCTGGGTATCTCATCATGAGACATACTTCTTCAAATTCCCTTATGAAAAATATGCATCCTCAGATTCAAGTCCATGAAATTTGGGAAGAGTGTTGATGTATTGTGGTTTGAGCTCAAATTGGTCAACACCTTCATCAGGTAACTGAATGCAAGAAGGAAGAGAGGTCCAAATAGGATAGAGCCTATCTTGTAGTGACGGTGGCTGTGCCATGTGTGAGTCGGCTTTGTTCGGGTGGTGAACTGGTTCTAGTTAGTCTAGATGTGAATGGGTCTCTCGACCAAGCTGACATGCACAGTTAACAAACAAGTTCACCCAATCAATCAAAAAAAAGAAAAAAATAGTCAAAATTCCTATTCTAGGGTAAGCCTTGACCTAGACGACTCCTAACTTTAGACTGTCTTTAGGAGGTATATTGCCGACCTTAACCACAAGTTAATCAGCCAGGTAGGTGGCAAGACCGGTGGGAGGTTATCCGTCAAAGACGTTCCTTAATTAAGTAACCACGATCTTCGGGCTTTCGGCCCTAATCCCCTTCCTAGACACTGATTTGGCAGGAGGAGTCAAATTCCAACACCTTTCCCACTTAGGATAATCTCCTATTGAGTCCGAGATGTCCCTAGGGCCAACGTCTACTCATTTTAGTTAGGCTTGGGTTAGTGATTGAGGAGATAGTTTGTGGGCTAAGGGAGGGTAATGACTTCCCCACCTTATCTTATTTATAGGACAAGCCCTTAAGTCAATTTAGTGCAGTGTACAAGAAAAAAAAAGTAACATTCAAGTATATTTCATATAAGAATGAACCTTATACTAAATGCTATGCACACATACCTTTGCTCCAGCACTCTTCAACAGTAAATAAAAAATGAAATGAAATAGACACGTGCCTAAATGTAAAGTCTAAATTATTTTTAGCATTTACAATCAACTTTTTACTGTTGTGTTAGAAATATAGATATAGTGAGTCAAACATGGAGATAAATGCTACAGAAATTCAGATTTTCAATTCAGCCAACCTGCAAAAATATAGGTTAGTAGTTCACTCAGTTATGCCACTGGAATGTAGCAAATCTGAGGGCTTTGGGCTCTGCTTTCTTGAGCAGAATCCAGGGCCACTTATATGTCCACTGCAACAGATATTCCTTGTTGTTAAATCTGTACAAAAAAAACAAGATGAAAGTTAACCAAAAATGTAAACTTTTAAAGAGATTAACTTACCGTCCGTCCCCGACAACGGCGCCAAAATTTGATTGAGGTTTTACCTGCACACAAAATACAGAATTTCAAAACTTTAAAGAGAGATGTGCAAGTTACTCAATTCTACCGCGATAGCAAGTGGCTATGCGGGTCGTGATCCACAAGGAGGGACTAGCGATGGAAGCTTTTTAGTAAGTTTTTTTTTAGGCTACAAAGTATGGTTAAAGTTCTTCTTTAGTTCTTTAAAAGAAAAAAAAGAAAAATTTGAGTTAAAGTTAAATTAGGAAGAAGATGGTAGATTAAGAAGGTGGAGAAAAACATAAAATTAACATATACAAAGAAATCGAAATGAGTGATGAAAGAGTTGGTGTGTGTTGGTGTTGGTGATCTAAACTAAGAAATAAAAGAAAAGAAAGACAACCTAAAAATTACTTACCTCTTCAGTGCTCATATACCTTGGATCCATTGCGACGACTTACCTTGTCTTTGAAGGCAATCAAGCATGGCGTATAGGATCTTCCCCATTCTCGATCTACACTACGAATAAAAGGGCGAGCTAAACTAACAAAGAATGGTTATTCATCACCATAGGCCATCAAGGGCACTTGCAATGGCAAAGCAGTCTCGAGGCTATCGAATTCACTTGGATTACAAACACGTCAGAGGAAAGTAAACGAAAATAAGAGTAAAGAAGAAAAAGAAACTTCGATTCGATTCTAATAATAATGAAAGAAAAGACTTACTTACACCGGTGTCATCCTTAGTACAAGCTTGATCTCCTTCCTCCATGAAACTCGTTTCTCCTCTCAGTTACATAAAGGAAAGTAAAAATTACATAAAAAAAACCTAAGTTACAAACTACAAATTAGCCTAAGATCTATTCTCTACTTGCTTAGTTCTGGATGCCCCATCTCTGTTGCTCTGCAGGGGTATTTATAGGAGATATAGGAGTTAGAGTCCCGGTACAACTACCCCACGAAAACACATCGCCAGTCTCATCCAAAGACCCGCGGAAAACGCGGCTATGGCCGCGTTTTCGCGGCTATAGCGTGGCCCCTGGCCACGCGTTTTCTTGCGTGGCCTCCTCTGGTCCATCCATCTGGGTATATCCTTCTAGATTCTGCATACCGACTCTTTATCTTGAGATTTCGGGATAACTTGGGAAGCAAGTTATCATAAATCCAATTTATTTTAAACGATTTTTATCTTCAAACTCTTCTCCTTTTATCTTTAGCCTTGTCTTGCAAGCAACCAGAGTTGAGTAGAAGTCCATCTCATCTTATCCTTTTCCTCTTCTTTTAGCAATTAGGAGTTCTATCTTATCCTTCCTTTTCTCCCTTAGATTTTAAATAAAGAATTTAAATTCAAGTTTAGATTAGGTTAGATAATGTAGAAACTTCTAAATTACTACAATTTTTGCATGGGCTTTTTGGGCTTTTGGGCTTCATTCAGGCTTTATTTCTTTATTTTTTAATTACTCAAGGCCTGCACACATTAAATAATAAAACATTAGTAATAGTGCATAATTAAAAGAATAAATAGGGAAATATGATAGTAAATGTGGTGATAAATATGCACTTTTTACTACCTATCATAACACTGCTACATGGTCCAAGAGAATGGCTCCCTTGAGGTAAACTCGAACATCCATCTAGATGATTATGCTAGTTCTTCTTGTAGTGATGATTATGTTGATGCCGATGCATTAAATGAAGAACTATCTATTGTTTGTGAAAACCTCTTAGAAAAAATACCAACTCTTGAAAAAGAAAAGCTTTGCATTAAAAGAAGAAAATAAAAATTTGTCTTCTAAACTTGATGTTGCTTTGCAAGAGAGGGATGAGATTTCAAATGAAAGAGACTCTTTGAAATCCCAACTTGAACTTGCTCTTAATGAAATTAAAATCTTAAAAAGCAAAAATGATTGTGATGATGTTTTGAAGAAAAATGAGGTTTTGTCTTCAAAACTTGAAATGGCTCTAAAAAGACACATCTTTGAAAAACAAAATTGTTTCTATTTCAAAAGAACTAGATTTGATTTCTAAAGAAAATATTTTCTTGAAAAATAATTTAGATGCTCATGTTTGTAATGCTAATATTACTTCACCATCTAGTGTTTCTATTGCATGCTCCACTTTATCTTCAAGTATTAAAAATGATATTTGTGTATTGAAGAAAAGTGTTGATTGTTTGGGCTCCACTTTGAGCCAATGTGCCATGAATCACACACAATTGGAATCCACGTTTCGCAAGAAACATACTCCTCCTATGCATGCACACAAACCACGACATACATATGCTTCTCACGTTCATACACATAACACCATGTATGCTCATGTGTACACTTGTACACATTGTTAACGTAAGGGCCACCTTACAAAGTTTTGTTATGATAGAGTATATAATGTAAATTTTGCGAATAAGTTTGTTTGGGTTAGGAAAGGTGCTAACCCCTATGGACCCAATAGAGTATGGGTACCAAAATCTTCCCCTATTGTAGGTGTGGGCTCTCGCTTAATGTGAGGGCATTGGTGCCATGAGGTGAATGCGTTTCGAGCTATATGGTGACATTTTTGGATGCATCACTCTCAAGGGGACTTTGGTGTGAGGACCAACATGGTTTGGAGATTTAGAGATTAACCCTATTGGTTTTGGTAATGATCTCTAACTCCTATTTAATTTACATGCTTCTACATTGATTTTTCATTATTATTGTGTTAAATGCCATGACAATTAGATTTGTGACATATCTATGTAGTATTTGAGATACACCTATATTTATATGGACTATTACTTTTGTGTTCTCACTTTAGTTTAACTATTGTGTATATCATAGCTCTAAGACATGTGCATTTATATAATGATCGTATTGATTTATGTTTATGACTTTGCACTTTATGTTTTGATTACATGTTTAGATGTTGTCTTCATTAAAACTTGTGTATATACTTGTACAACTAGTGGACCACAAATTGATTATTATATGTTTGTTTTTAGTTGCTCATTTGTATCCATTAGATGTACTAGTATAGCCTAGTTTTGATGATTCATGCATTTTGACTTTTATTCCCCATTTTGTATTTCATGAAAATATATTTAGTTTCATGTATATGTCAATTTTGTCAAAACTTTAAGATATACATGTATACCCTTGAGTCATTTGCATTTCATGCAAAATTTCTTTATGGACTCAAATTGTGTTTGGATATGCATGTATACTTCTAATTTTGATATAACATACATATGCCTTGAAGTTCGAATTATTTTGATGAAAATTAATTTTCATGTTTTCATGTTTATAAAGGAATTTCATATTGAGCTAAATTGCCTATTCCCATGATTTTGTTGATTACATGATTCTTACACTCACATTATTCTTGTTTACTTATGATTTTTGTTTTCATGAGCTTTATATGTGCTTTATAGATTTTGAGTGTCGATGATCGTGTGACTTACATGTTTTTCATAGAATATATTCATGTTTTATTCCTTACTTGAAGGATTTCACACTAGTTTTCAAATATTATCTTTAAACTAGTCATTATGCTTCAATTGGTAGTGATTTTCAAACTTGTTAAACTATTTTCAAAGCTTATTTTTTGAAAATCCCTACCATCCAAGGGCGGACGGATGGGCGACCATGCCTTGTATGCTCAAATTGAAAATCTATTTAAACATGTGCATGAAAGGGAGGTAATTATGAGTTATACACTTGATCCTCATTGTAATTTCAATGGTATCACAATTGATATTTATCTTGTATACTCATATGTTTTCTATATATATATGCTTCAAACTTCAAATAGTATCAATTTCGATTGATATTTATATTTTCATACATATATGTGATTTGAATGTGCTTACAATATCTTTACATCTTAAAGCACTAATTATGTTATACTAAGCTTGATTTACTCCTTAATGTCAATTATTTTCAATTGGTATCTTATACAAGCTTATGTATTGTTTTTATTGGTATTTCATAAAGGAGGAGAAATTCATGTTTTATCTTTCAATTGGTATATTTCAATCGACTTTATTGTCAATTGATATCTTACTCCCATTCTTTATGGTGAAAAATACTTTATTTTTGGTATATGCTAACATTTTCAATATTGGTATCATGTTTCATTTTAAATTGGTATCTATTGATATGAGTTATATTTACCTAAAACAATTTAGTTTTACTTTGAATTGGTTGTCACTTCATTTGGTATCAAGATTTTCAATATACATACATATATACATACATACATACACACACACGCGCACACACACACACACACACACACACACACACACTTCAATTGGTATCAAAACATACAATGTCTCATTTTATATTGGTATCAAAAATTTACAAGCCATTTTAATTTGGTATAAAGAAATTTTCAATTGATATCTTTTAGTATCTTAAAAATTTTGTTTCTTTCAATTGGTATCTTAAAAATGTTTTGTTTATTTTTTTTATTGGTATCATGATGATTCGATGTATACCTTTAACATAAATTGATATATTTTTCAATTGGTATCACATTGTTTTGATTTGTATCGCTTATATGCAAGGGAAGCTTAACATCTTCCCGTTATATAGATTCATGTTGAGTGTATTTCATATTGAAGTGATTGACCTCTCTTTGGTATGTAGTATACGTGTGTAGAGAGAGTTTCACATCTCCTTTTATACATTGTATATTATGCATTATGTGATTAAAATTTAGTCATCTCTTTTTCATATAATGCATGTATGCAGGGGGAGTTAACGTTACGTTTCTCCTCTTCATGAATGTATATCGTATATACATCCTTCTTATTTGATTTGACCAAGAGGAAGAAAATTATTTTTGAGTTTACTTATGCCCCTTTGTTGATGAATTGACAAAAAGGGGGAGAGAAATTTGGAGTTCTATATATGCATGTTCATGCATGATTTCCTTGTTTTATACAAAAAGGGAGAAAAGAATTTTGAAAGTTTTATATATACATGTTTTATGTCATTTATATGCATGTTTATTTTTTCCAATTGATATCAGAGCATATATGTTTTGTTTTTAAATTGATATCAAAGCATATATATTAATATGTGCTACTTGTTTTATGCATATTGAATATTTTAATTGTTTATTACTATCCATAAGTTAAGGGGAGCTTCTATGAAGCTTAACTTTAATCCATGCATATATAACTCCATAAGTTTTGTCATCATCAAAAATGGGGAGATTATTGGCCCAGAGGCTCATCACTCTAGTTTTGATGATGATTAACTCATGTAGTTATAGTTTACTAATAATCTTGTGATATTTTGTTTCAGATATTTGATCAAGATATTAGTAGGTGATTAGCTTCAACAAAAGAGTTTTGGAGCTTTCACATGTTGATTCAAGAGCTCGAGCGTCAAGATCGCATCTAGTACTCGGTTGGAATCAAGCTCGTTGGATCACGTTTGGGATCGAGTCGACTTGGAGAAGGAGTTCTATAAGAAGACCTCGGTTTGTTTAGTTTAGATTGTTTAGATCTTATGTAAAGATTAGATAGTGTTGATATGCTCAAGTTCACATACACACACAAGTTTTGAGTTTATTGGTTTTGGTTTTTCGGTTTAAGCAATTTTGGGTTTCATGTCAAAAATATAGATATATATCGTTACATGTATATTGGATTCTATCCATATACAACATGCTTCAAACTTGTTTCAATATCATGTTTTTGTATTTACATGAGTTTTAGAGAAAACAGTTTTCCATTTCAAAAATTCAAGTTTTAGAAAATACAGTTTTTGTATTTATGCCAAATTTCAATATCAAAAAAATGGTTCAAATAGTTTGTAATATGTGCTGAATTTCAGTCACATATTTGTATTTCAAAGATCATAAAAAAACTTAATTTTGTGGAATTTATGTGATTTTATGGGATTTAATCAAAGGTAAAAAGACTAGTTTTTAATCCCCTTAAAATTCTGACCTGGCTATCTACCGAGGCAGGCGTCGGTCGACCGGTCCGATCAACTGATATGCACAGACGTGCACAAGCCAAATGGCTGGAAGGCCGGTCGACCGGGTCGATCGACCGTCCAGAGAGCTCTGCTCTCTGGAAATGGCCTCGGTCGACCAGGTGGTCGACCGGCAGAGAGCTGTTGCTCTCTGTATCTAGTCCCGGTCGACCGGTGGCTAAACGGTCATAAAAATGACTATTGGCCGGTCGATCGGGCGGTCGATCGGAAGGGCAATTTTGCCCTTTGCCAGAGTGCCAACGGGAAGATTTTGGTGGGTTATAAATACCCATCCTCTTGAGCTGTTTTAGCTAAGTTTTAGAAGAGAATTTTTTCAATCTTTACAAGTGTTTAACAACAAGTTTTTAGAAGAGTTTTAGGCTTAAAGATTTTATCTTTATTTGTTTTAAAGTGTTGGAAAATTCAAAGAAAAGAAAGTCTTTTGGGATGTGGTTTTTGATTTTAATTTCAATATCTATTTGGTGATTTTCCCAAGTGCTTTTCTTTATTCCAAACACTTTATTTTCTCACACTTGAGCTATCTATCTATCCTATCCATAGGATCTAGTTTTGTGAGGAAAATTAGTTTGTGGTTTAGTGAGACCACCAAGATTGTAACCCTATCTTTTGCTTTGGCTTTGTGTCTTTCCTTCTAAGTGTAGAGGAGGTTGTGCAATTGGGTTTGTTATTATCCTTCTTAGTGAAGAGGTGATTGTTGGAGTGTTGGCTTTGAGCCTTATCCCTTTAGTGTGAGGTTGATCTTGTTTGGCTAAGTGCCTATCCCAGATAGGGATTGCTGAAAGCTGCACCTGAAAGCAATTGGTCCAGTAAGGTGAACAGGCTGAAGAAATTATCGCCAGGGTTAGGGCAGAAGAAAACAAACCTAGACCCGAAAATTCAACAAGACGCACGCCAGAAATATCTTTTCAATCAAAAAGAAAAGATACATTGGTGACAGAAACGAAATCCCCCGTCAAACCTTAGCTGGCCAGGGGAGGTGGTTCTTCAAGTCAGCCATGTGCCAACAAGCAGTATTCCTTCAAAGACGAGCATGCCGATTCGTTGTTCAAGTTACTCAACAAAAGTAACAGATTGAAGCTTCCTGAAGTTAGACGTCCTGAAGAAGTCGGCAAGTCCGACAATCCTAACTACTGCCTGTATCATAGGATGCTAGGGCACCCCTCCAAGATCTGTTACATCTTCAAAGATATCCTTCAAACTCTGATCGATGCAGAAGTGCTAAAGCTCCATCCAGAACAGAAGAAAGTGACGGCTAATATGACATCATTTCTTCAGTTTGAAAAACAGCCTCCAGCACCATCCGGAGTAGTTCCCATCCCGAAAGGGGAACTAAGAATGATCAATACAGACCCACATTATCAACATAAGAAAGGTCTTGAACCTATCCCTACACCTCAGGGAGAAATTATATGGGTTCATCCCGACCTTCTGGATGGCCAACAGTGGACTACTGTTACCAACATAAAGTCCAAAGGCAAGGCGAAAGCTTCGCCCTGCAATATGGTGTGCGCTTCTTCCCGGGAAGCAGAAACTGATGTTCCCTCACTAACTAATTTGGAAGAGGAAACAATCATCCTTGCCGCAGAGCTTAATAAAATGCTCGAGGCAGAAACTCATTCGGGTCAGTCGTATTTAAACAAGTACGACGAGATGGTGGCAAGCCTTCCTAAACCTACTACAGAGCCAACCAAGACCTCTATGAAACAACTTGTGGAGAAGCAGAAAAAGCTTCAGTTTTCCAAGGCTCTTCCAAAGAACAATGCGGAAGGATCTCCAACACCTTACCGCTTTGACGTCTTGGCTTAACTGGCCAATATCCCGGCCAGGATCACCCTCTACGAACTCCTGAGACTATCAAAGTCAACAAGAGAAGCTCTAAGTGAAGCCCTAGCTGATGTTGAGGTCTTCATGGCCCAGATCCCGGCTGGACCACAGGAGGAAGATGAAGAGGACTGCCTCCATGCCTCTCAAAATACTCCCTGCATCACCTTTACGTCAGATGACATGCAGGTCAAAGGGAAACATGATCTGCCCCTGTACTTCACAGGGTACATTGGATCATCTGAAGTGAGCCGCATTCAGGTAGATCGCGGATCCGCGTTGAGCATCATGCCTCACCGGGTCATGCATCACTTAGGGATCCCTACTCGCCGATTGAGAGCTACCCAAACTACCATCTATGCTTTCAACGCCAATGGTACGCGCCCAATGGGGAAGATCAAGCTCAAATGTCAGATTGGGGACCTAAGATCTGAAGTGACGTGCTATATAATCGACGCTGACACTTCGTACAATTTGCTGCTCGGACGATCGTGGATTCATCGTAATTCCATCGTCCCCTCCACTCTCCATCAGGTCATGAAGTACATCGACGGAAGTGGGAAAATCCGAACATTGATTGCCGAAAGGCACCCGTTCAAGGGGGTAGAGAACTATTTCACAGACTCCCTCTTGTATCAAGACTCTCTGGAGACGAACGAGAACCCACAGCCGAGGAAGCAGACTCTGGTAATGAAGCTGACACTGAGCCAGAGGCGGAAGAAGAGTACATGTGAGAATTAAATCCACTTGTAACGAGCATTAATAAGCTCGGTGTTAATAACACCACCGAAGATATAGGCGAGTGGTATATTAATGAAGAGTTGAATTTGGCTTACTTTTCTATGTTTTTTCTGATTCAGTGCCATCAGACACTAGTACAGATGTGGATAAAGACCCATGGTCGGAAATGGATGCTCTGACATTGTTGCATGTACCAATAAAGTTATCCCTCAAAATGTACCAAGATGTCGGTGATGCGCAAGAATCAGTATTCATGGTCCCAGCATGACGCAAAGGCAAAAATCAATTCTTTTCAGAAGAATTAAGTCTGAATTGATGTCTCGCGAAGACTCAAAAAGCGAGAACGAATCTCCTCAGTTCTCTTATTATAAGCCAAACATACTCAGAATGATGGAGAGGATGGGGTATGATCTAACAAATGGACCTGGTTTGAACTTCGGCAAATGAAGAAGAACACTATCTCGATCTTTCATTCCGAGAGGGAAGACTCCCGACTATTACCATCAAATCGCAGGGGTTTGAGATATGTGTCAACTCCAATTCCATCAGCCTCTGAGTCTGAAGAATCATTATACCATGATTACTCATCTGGCACGTCATCGTGGGAGTCAGACGTCAGTATCGGCAACCTGTTCGGAGAACTTTCAATAAACATGATTTCAACAAGCCACCTGGAAGACGGAGATGAAGAAACGATCCAGTCTGATACAGATCCTTGGATCAAAGACCTAAATACTCTCTTGGATATTCGCTTTGAGCAACGCGAATCACCTACAGAAGATAAGATCACTGAGATTAATCTGGGAGATGAGGCTAATCCTAAGCCCATCTTTATAAGCGAAAGCCTATCACCCTCCGAGAAAGAAGACTTTAATATCTTTGTGCGAGAGTATATAGATCTCTTCGCTTGGGATTACGAGGACATGCCTGGGATTGATCCTCGAGTGGCCATGCATCGCCTTAACATTAATTCAGACGTGAAGCCAGTCAAACAGCAGCAGCGATGATTTCGTCAAGAAATAATGGAAGCAATCCAGTCGGAAGTCAAAAAGCTTATAGACTCTGGCTTCATTAGGGAGGAGCAACACCCTGATTGGGTAGCCAATATCGTCCCCGTTACCAAGAAAAATAGGAAGATCCGGATTTGCATCGATTTTCACAATCTAAATGAAGCCTGTCCCAAAGACGAATTCCCTCTCCCAATCACGGATATCATGATTGACAATACGTGCAGATTTGAAAGAATGTTCTTCATGGATGGATTTTCAGGGTACAATCAAATCAAAATGTACCCTGATGATGAAAAGCATACTTCTTTCAGGACACAACTGGGCGTATATTGCAATACTGTCATGCCCTTCAGACTGAAGAACGCGAGGGCAACATATCGAGAGCTATGAATGCAATTTTTCACAAACACATGCGTAAAACAGTGGAATGCTACGTTGACGACATTGCAGTGAAAAGCCGCACCAAGGGCGACCACATAGCCGATCTGAAGACAGTTTTTGAAATCATGCGGACACATCAGTTGAAAATGAACCCCACCAAATTTTCCTGGGGGTAACCGGTGGTAAATTCCTAGGGTTTGTAGTGACATCCAAAGGAATTCACCTAGACCCAGAAAAAGTCCGTGCCATCCGAGAGATGCAACCTCCAAGGAATCTCAGGGAGCTTAGAGGATTGCAAGGGCGACTAGTATACATCCGAAGGTTTATCTCAAATCTCTCCGGAAGATGCCAACCCTTCACCAAATTAATGAAAAAAGGCGTCTCATTCATCTGGGATGATGCTTGCCAATAAGCGTTTGAGGAAATCAAGTAGTACCTCACGCAACCACCTGTCTTTACAGCTCCGGTGTCAGGAAAACCTTTCCTGATATACGTTCGAGCGATGGATCATTCTTTAGGAGCTTTGCTAGCCCAGAATAATGATCAGGGACACGAGCAGGCAATCTACTATCTGAGCAGAACCATGATCGGAGCTGAACATCGGTATAACCGGATCGAAAAGGAATGTTTGGCATTGGTATTCGTCGTCCAGAAAATGTGACACTACTTGGTGGGCCAAACTATAAATGTTATATCAAAAGTCAACCCTTTGAGGTTGTTCATGACGAAGCCATCATCGCGAAATGGTCGACTGGCAAAATGGGCCACACTGCTCTCCCAATATGAGATGCGTTTTCTACCGTAAAAAGCCGTGAAGGGACAAGCGGTGGCAGATTTTCTGACTGAACATCCAAATCTGAGAGCGACCGAACTTTACGAGGATCTCCCAGACGAAGTCGCTGAAGTTTGTCTGACCCAAACATCTTTTGAAAGACACGTGTGACAACTTTTCTTCGACGGTGCATCGAGAACAGGTCCGCAAGGACATGTCGTAGCCGGAGTGGGGGTAGTACTGATCTCCCCACAGAACTACATAATCCCTCGTGCATTCTCATTAACCGAGCCATGTTCTAACAAGGTAGCAGAATACAATGCCCTCTTATTGGAATGCAAATCACCGATGAGATTGGCGTTAAAAATCTCGAAGCATACTGTGACTCTAAACTCATCGTTAACCAATTTCACGGAGAGTACGAAGTCAGGCATGAAGACTTAGTATCCTATTTCAATGCAACTATCTCTATGGCCGAAAAGTTTGAAAACTTTTACATCGACCATGTACCACGCCAGCAAAATGCGCACGCAGATGCACTGGCATCTCTCGCTGTCTCCTTAGCCCTTCCAGCTGGGGTAGTAGAGAAAATACTTGTCTATAGAAAGACTTGTATTGCCCAAGAGTCACTTTTGAAGATCGCCAAAAGCCAACAGGAGACTGTCAAGCCAAAGAAGCTCTTAAGACGTCAACCAGTCCAGAGCCTCGGGATTGGCGATTCTCGTACATCCACTATGCTGTATGGCATTCTTCCTGATGATCCCAAAGAGGCTGCTGCCATTAGAAGGAAAGCCCCCAAATTCTATTAAAATGCGATCACGCGAACACTGTATCGTCGATCGCATGATAGGGTCCTCCTCCGTTGTTTGTCGCAAAAGGAGACAGAGGAAGTACTCAAAGAAGCGCATGATGGCATGTGTGGAGCTCATTAGCCTGGTCCGAAGCCTGGGGATCGACTCCGAAGACTGGGATATTATTGGCCTAAGATGATTCCTGACGCCATCACTTACACTAAACGATGTCACATCTATCAAGTCCATGGTGACTTCATCCATCAAGCCCTAGGATATCTTCGCTCTACAACCTCAACGTGGCCATTTGAGATGTGAGGAATGGACGTGGTCGGCCCTATCAGCCCACCTTCATCCAAAGGACATCGGTTCATCTTAGCTATAACCGATTACTTCTCTAAATGGACTGAAACTATTCCCTTGAGGGAGGTAAAGGCATCTGATGTGATCAAATTTGTTAAACATCACGTCATTTACCGCTTTGGTGTGCCACGACGGATCATTCATGACAATGGGTCCCAGTTCGTCAACCAAGCTTTTCAAAGGTTTTGCAACAGAGTTCAGAATTCAGAGTGTGTCTTCAACGGCATACTACCTAGCCGCTAATGGCCTCGCAGAAGCTTTCAACAATACTATTGGAAAGCTTCTCAAGAAATTCATTTCGAAAAGCAAACTTGACTGGGACGACAAGTTAGGTGAATGGCCTATCGCACGACGATTCAAACCCCAACGAAAGCTACATCGTTATCTTTGGTATATGGGTGTGAAGCCGTACTCCCACTAGAAATTCAAATCCCATCTCTACGTGTCTCCTTGACGATAGAGATGATGAATGAGGAGAAGCATCGACTGCGGTTCCAGGAGCTGGAGGCTTTGGACGATAAACGCCTGCAAGCTCAACAGCAAATCGAGCTCTATCAAGCTCGAATTACCAGAGCCTTCAACAAGAAAGTCAAGGAGCGAATTTTCAAGAAAGGCGAATCTTAGCTGTTAGAAGACCTATGGTGATGACGCATAAGACCAAAGGAAAATTCCAGCCGAAATGGGAAGGACCATTTGTAGTAGAGTCGGTCTACTCAAATGGAGTATATCTCCTCATAACCTCAGGCGGTGATACGCTCATGATGCCAATCAACAAAAAATTCTTGAAGAAGTACTATCCTTGATAGCATGCTTCTCCTGATCAGGTTAATACTACACCTCTGATCGAAACTCCAAATTCAAGATGGACGCCAAAGAAAAGATTTCTTCCTCCACTGGATCACATCACGGTCAATCAGCGTCAAGCTAATCAAGCGCTGGTTACATCATGATGCATAATGTAAAATTTGAAGAAGAAACAAAATGCAAAACTTCGGTTTTAGTTTAGTTACTCTTCTACTGACATCCAACGCCTCCGACGTCCAAGGATAGAGGAAATGTTGGCTTTTAATTACAACATAAGTCTTCGACAATTTATCATGCTGAGGGGAATAGCATGGCTAGCCCAACTCAAACGGTGATGGTAAAGGTCCATCAAATCCGTTGATAGCTGAGGGTTTGCTAAAAATCCTAAGGGACTTGGTCCCATCCTCTCCTCCAAAATCTCCTACCAATTCTCACCTACAGAGTGGTAGGGCCACAAAAATACCTGTGTTCATCTCCCTAATGAAATGAACCGAGATTTGTGAAGTTAATATTAAACCTCTGAAAAACTAAATTTTCCAATCCCCAGTGGATTCAGTCAAATTAATATTAAACCTCTGACAACAAAACTCATTAGAAATCCTCGCCGTTATGTTAATACTACACCTCTAACGGCAAATTTTTCATGTCTTAGGAAATCAACGATTGTCACGTTAATATTAAACCTCTAACAGTTCATTTTTCTTTTCACCCAAAATGCCCTACCAATTCTCTTTCATAGAGTGGTAGGTCCACAAGTACAATCATTGCTATGTTAACACTACACCTCTGACAATGAAAATTTTTAATACTCCCTAACGAGTACAAACCTCACCTGTCTCTCCTCTATATGGAGTCACAAGTCCTCAAAATTGCTCCCATCGCAAACTAATTCTTGTCAAGTTAAAATTATACCTCTGACATTTCAAATTTCACTTGTCAGTTTTAATCAATAGAATGACAAGTCTTCGAAATTGCTCCTATCGCAAACAAATTCTTGTCAAGTTAATATTACACCTCTGACAAATTACTGTTAAGTTTAACACCACACCTCTAACAGTGATTAAATTGCTGCCAAATTCAATATTAAACCTCTGACAGTCACTTTCCCTCAAGCTTCCATATCAAAGCTAAGATGAGCGATTTAACATCACACCTCTAGCGTTCAGTTCATTGCTAAGTTCAACAATACACCTATGACAATGACTTTCCCTCGAACTTCCCTATCAAAGTTGAGATGATTAATGTCAAGTTCAAAGCTACACCTCTAGCATTACCTTCACTGTCAAGTTTAACATTACACCTATGACAGTGATGTTTTCAGTCTTCCCAAATGAAGCTAAAATCCCCGTCGAGGTCAAGTTAATATCACACTTCTGACCCACATTTCTGTCAAGTTAATATCACACCTCTGACAGTAATCTTAAATTCCTGAAATGAAATGTCCCCAACTTTGACTTGTTAAATTAGTTATCGCATTTTTAGCAAGTCAAGAGTCCCTACTTCTATGTGTCTGATTTTCAATTAAAAAAAAAGAAATTCAAGACATATAAGAAGACAAGAAAAAGTGTCACTTTTATTAATATTCAAACATATGAAAGTGATACAAGTCGCTCTCTTATACAATAAGATTGAGTGTTACAATAAAGGAGTACAAAGAAGTCCCTCTCTCTCAGCGAAAGGTTGCACTCACTCCTCAAGACATCTACACTGCTCAAAATACAAGATGTTTGGAAGAGCGCCGAAGAAAGGTTCTTCTCTTCTCCCACTGAATCATGTCGCAGTTGACCGGTGTTGAGATGATTGAGTGCTGACTACATCATGATGCATAATGTAAACATTGAAGAAGCTCATCGCTAACCGAGAATAATGGTGTTTCTCGAGGTCGAAATGCTGAAGAACATTCTGATTCCACCCGACCAACTGGTGTGGGCTGTAATCCATCATTGATGAACATCTCCACCACCAGAAAGTTATCTAACGAGCATGGGTTTTTCGTCGATGTCACTTTTAGGGATAAGATTGGTGAAGAGAGAATCCGAGACCTTACAGGTGACGTCCTCTTTCCCGTGACCTGCAAGAGGACCATACCCACCACCATACCCACTGTGACCATGAGAAACCCATAGCATTGCTGGTGTGTCATATCCAATAAGGCCTTGACGGATATCTCAAGAGCTCAAACAAGCTGGCTGTTCAAAATATTCTCCCATGAGCCCAGCGAAGATGCGAAAAACTGACTGAGGCTGTCGAACCTGCAAAAAGCAAAAACCCAAAAGGTTAAAATTCTGTTAAGGCAGAAACAAAAAAAAAAAGTTGAAGGGCAGACGCGAGACTGAAGTTGTGAACTTCAAACGCGGAGTTGGCCAGTGTAGATCTGAATGCAGTCTGGTGTTAGACCTACGTCCAAGATATAAGACACAAGGTAGCCCAGACGCAGGGGTCGCCACACTCGCGTTTGAGAAATAGGGGTTGCGACATCTAAGTCCAGAAGTCTCAACAAAGATAGAATTCTCTAAGTCAAGAGCCTGAAATGCAAGCTTCATGTACAAAGCTCGTGTTTCAAGATCCCAGCACAGAGTTTATCACACTCACGTTCAAAGTATTTGTGACTTAGAGTTTAAAGTCAGTCAGCTCGCACTTCATCAAGAAGTCTAAAAGACGCGACTTCCGAACACGGGCGCATCAATCAGATTTCAAGAGAAGATCAAGATATCGAATTTCTTCAATAGACAGGAAAACAGAAACTCAGTGGGACTAAGTATTTCATGGCAACAAATGATTCCTATCCGAGGAAGAATTCTCTAGAAATTGAACTTTATTCATCAAGGCGCGACCGTAAAAGCACTTAAGGCGATGCTTTTTGATCTTGAAATCACTTGACAATGATAAACTTTGGGAAAATTAAAGGAAAGTATGGAAGCTTTGAGTTCTTGCTGTTCATTGGAACACATCTCCTTGAAGGGAAGATAGACTAATCAAGACGAAGACCCTCAGAGCGCATGCTCTCAAAGGGAAACAGTCTAACTAATGGACTGTTAAGTGGGGTGACGCCTATTTATAGGCAAGCCATAAGGCTTACAATTAATGGTATAAAAACCAAAGCCATCAGCCTTAATTCTCACACGAACATCAAGTCCAATAAGGAGCTGACGCGTGGATTGCCACTTCGGGAAACATCGAAGGACATAAGTCCCCAATCATCAACGCCGACTTGGCATTAAAAGATCCAACAAGATCTTTAACATGGGCTGCATGTGACGTTTAGGAAGCGGCGTCAGGCGCAGACTCAAAGGTCATGTCCACAAGTCCGCGACCTTTCATATACCCGAGGGATGCGTTCCTTTCATTCCTACCGAAGAGTCCACAACCGTGTCTCCTCAGCGAGTGGGGTCCACCCTCCACGACTATTCAGGGATTGCGTCTTGAGCTCACACCCATTCACAAAACTTGAGGGCTGCATCCTGAACCTGAAGGCCGCGTCTTCTTTATCAAGAACGCAGGTTCGCGCTTCAAGGATGCGCCCTCTCAAGGGACCAGAGTCGCGTCTCTATTGAGTAAGAGTCGCGTCCTCACCAACCAGCTGAGACCCGCGCGTCATTTTTTAGGAGCACAAAACCGCGTCTCCACTGCAGATGAAAGCCGCGTCTCAATCATAAACTCAGTACAACCTGAGTTTGCGCCTTCTCAAGGGACCAAAGTTGCGTCTCTATTGAGACAGAGTCGTGTCCCCGCTAACCAGCTGAGACCTGTATGTCATTCTTGAGGAACCTAAAACTGTGTCTCCACTGGAAATAAGAGCCGCATCTCGCTCAAGAACTCAGTGCAGTCTGAGTTTATTATTCATGGCTGTACCCTATCAAAGCGACTATGAACTGCGTTTCCACAAACAGTCAAGGAGTATGACTATGAAAGCTGAGTTCATCCAGGCATCAAAGAGTCCGAAAAGATAAAGACGAGACAAAAATTAGACAATTTTTATTATTTGACTCGAAAATAATAAAAGTAATACAAACACTCTTATTTAACAAAAGGAGTGTTACAAAAAGGAGAAGAAGACTAATAATCCTGCTTCCCCAAAGAACGGATTTGTTCCTGGAGGCGATGCATTTCGAGCTGACGCGCCCTTTCAGCTTCTACCAAAGCTTGGAGCCGCAACTCTTCCTCGGATAAGAATCTCCTCGTAACCAGTTGCGCCTGAAGAGACTCCAACCTGGAGGAATGAGTAGTAAGGTTTTCTTAAACCTGCGTCCTGGCAGCCTCCAGCTCTTCCAACCTTTTTCTAACAACAGTAAGTTTCTGCTCATTGGCCTCAATCAAGACTTACGTCCTAGCAATAGTAATCTGAGCAGTGGTGATAACTTGCTCTGCACTCTGAATGATGATTTCAGATTCCTTTGAATCACCAACCAGTCTTTGATAGTCAGCTTGGAAGTGCTAGAGATGGCGGGCTTCTTCAGCCATTTGCTCCTCTATCTCTTTTCGCTCATGTTCTTGAGCGGTGAGGAGCTTACTCAGTATTGACCGAGCCTCTTCCATTGAGCCAACATTCTCCAAGGTCTTGAGCTCCTTCAGGTGGCTCCCCAGCTGTTCAACCAGCATCAAACACGCCCTAGCCTGCGAAGGACTTCCAGTATGACTGATGTTCTCGATCTGATTCTCGAGAAGCATCCGGGCAAACTCAAAGGAACTGCCCCCAGAAAGGACCAAGTCAATACATGACCTCATGGAAGAAAAAAATTGTCGCACCATTTGACGTGCTAGCTCTTTCATGATGTCATTAGCTAGAGATAACCCTGATGATGTACTCCCGGACCCCTTTCCATGACAGGACGAGAGACGGGAACTAGTTCAACTTGTGCAGGGGTGAGGCCGACAACAGGCTCGTCAAACACTGAGGTCGTCACCAATACCTCTGGGACAGTTATTGTTGTAGCAGCTTTCACAACAACAGAAGCAACAGCAAACTCCACGGCACTGGATTCCCCGGCTGAAGTTTGAACTGTGCTATCTTCTGCACCAAGTCTTGTCGCAAGATCCTCCACCTGAACTACCCCGATGCTTTCTGTAACCATAACATTAAACGTCAATGCTAATGATGAAAAGGAGAATATCCAACACGTCAGTATTCTCTTACCACATTGAGGATCTGAAGATGGCAAATCCCTGGATAAGCTACTTGGGGATGAGGGCTCCCCGACCTCGGCGATTGCACCCTCATGAGGCATCCCAGTAACGGGAGCTTCGAGGCTCTCCTGCTGGGCCAACTCCTGGATCATCTCCTCAATATGAGAAGAAGTTGTTGTAGCTTCACTACTGGCAGCCAGCCCTGTAGAAGAAAGTCAAGAGGAAATATTAGAACTCATTCCTAACTTGATGGGGAATCAGTTCAGGACAAAGAAAATACCTTCAGTAGCGGCGATCCTTGCTATTGGCGAAACCGTCACAGGGACGTATCCCTGTATCTCTTCCTCCGAGATATGCGAGAATTTGCTTGTGTCAGGAAGAGCGGGTTCATCACCAAAATTGACTTCTTCGCCAGAATAATATCCATGTTCTTTGGACGATGAAGATGACAGTTCAACACAAGAGGTCTCAGCGATCGAGATCTTACCACTGAGTACCCCAGTAGTAGGGCTCGGATCGACAACCTGTGAGATGGGCATCAATACACTAGGAGACCCAGGTTATTGCACCTCCACCCTTCTCTCATGAACTGAAGAAAGTCCAGGCTGAGTTGAGATTCCCGGAATCTCAACGCCATCCCTCCCCACCAAGTCAACTTCAAGTCGCTCGACCTCCTCAGCCACGATGGGTTCATTCGCGAGCTCTCCCTCCTTCAGGATCACGAGACCCCTGCTGCGCAGACCGCAGGATCGAAGGACGGGGACTTCTTCCTCCTCTCTTCTTCCTCCCCCTGCTCCTCAACACCAGGAGGAACTACCTTGGGCATCAAAGCTTCATCCTCCAATTCCCTCCTAGCCTTCTTTGGGATAGGCTCACCCTTGGAAGCCGAGCCGTGGGAACGTTTGGCCACAGCCTGTTGACTTTTTTTAGCAGGTTGCCCCTTAGGTGCTACTGTCCTTAGCTCTATCCCCGCTTCCCCTCCTGTTTGCCTTTCGGCTACCTGATACTCGTCCATACCTCGCATACGTTTGTTGGACTCTAGACTGTCTTTATAAGACGCTTTGATACTCATAATACAAGAGGTATTTATTCCAAAATCAGGCATCATACTAGCTAGGGAGTACCATGTGCAGAAACTGAGGCTGGTATGATAATTGGGCGTCTTGTGAGGCAAGCTGAAAATAGTTTTTGTCCCTCAAGCTACACTGTAGGACCACGCCCGGGGACCTTCAAATAAATTTTCGCTGAAGCAGAGGCCAGCGTTGGGGTTGCCGACATATAACAGATCATAGCCGAACTGCCGAGCAAAACGACTGGGCATGTAAGGCTCGATCGTACATAAATTTCCTTGCGGAAGATCAAATATCCAGGCCGAATATTGGTCAGCCACCAGAAGACTCCCGATGGCAGCCTTGTGAAATCATCTGGTCCCGCAAGGTCGGCAAACTTATCCCCGTAGGACGCATCAGCAATCTCAGGGAAGCAACGGTCGAGCTGATAGTTCAAAATGTTCAGAATGGATTTCCAAACAAAGAACATATAGTAGTGAGTCCAGCTCGAATTCTCCAGCTTCTGCACGAAGGGAACAAA
This sequence comes from Agave tequilana, assembly GCA_038442645.1. Lineage (NCBI taxonomy): Eukaryota > Viridiplantae > Streptophyta > Magnoliopsida > Asparagales > Asparagaceae > Agave > Agave tequilana. Next base: position 22,339 of record JAVJIF010006453.1, read on the forward strand.
ACCTTCGGAAAGAGGCACCGCCATCATCAGTGAAGGGCAGTGCATAACGTAACAGGCCATTAGGTACGTATATGGAAGCTCGATCTCGTGGTTAATGAAATCACCTAGAGGGGAGTGAATAGGTGATAGTGCTAATCTAAAAACTAAATGCGGAAGCTAAAACTAATTTGCAACACACTTAATACAACCAACGAGTGTAGCCGAATTCCCCGTGAAGGGCTCTGGACTAGCTCCTCTTGATTCCCCTAGATAAGGGTTGAGGTGTTATATGAAGCTCTCGTGGTTAAGTATAAGTGAGGCACACACAAACAAACCAAGCATATATAAATAGGCAATATGAATCAATGCAAGGCACAACACAAGTATATATGATATGACAATATGAAAGAGGCAATGCACAACACAAATTAAGAGAGAGGGTTTAAAGATAATGGATCAAACGCAAACACAAAGATATGTTTCGAGGTTCGATCCCCTAGCTCTACGTCCCCGCCTTCACCGAGAAGAATTTCCAATCCACTAACTTGTCCACCGAGGACTCCCACCGAGGGAACCTCCACCAAGGAGGATTTGTACAACAAGGGAGTACTGAACTCCTCTCTCAACCAACAACCTCCACCGAGGCTATACAAACACAATCCACCTCTACCGAAGAGGGATTAGGCCCGTAGCCAAACAACCACAAATCACCTCAACCGAAGAGGGATACAAAAACCAAACTCCAACTCTCACTAGAGGGAGCAAACCAACAATCTCAACCTCTACCAAAGAGGGAGCAACCCAACAAATCAAGGGTTTTACAACAAGCGGTATATTTCAACCACAAACCACTTTCCTCTTTCCACAAAACAAGATCCTAATAGAATAGGATAGAATGATAGCTCAAGTGGAAAAACAAGGTGTTTGGAAAACAAAAGCTCAAAGAAATAATCTTGGGAAAACTCTTGAAGATAATGGAAATGAAGAACAAACAAAAATCTCCCAAAATTCTATTTCCTTTGATTTTTACAAAAACCTAAAACAATATAAAGATAGATCTTTTGGCTTTAAAAACTCTTTGAAAACTTGCTGGAATAAACACTAGAGAGTAGGAATTTTTCTTCTTAAAAAGCTTGGCCAAAATCCCAAAGAAATGGGGTTTATATAGGCCCAAACAAAAACTAGTCGTTGGCTGTTTTTGTCAGCCAGCACGGCTGGCGGTCGACCGCCAACGGTCATAAATATGACCGTTGGAGCAGCCCGGTCGACCGCCCGGTCGACCGACCCAGTTGCCTGGCCAAACGTGCACAAGGCTGTGCACGTCGGTCGACCGACCGGTCGACCGGCTCTGGAACACGGTCGACCGGCCTGGTCGACCGCCAGCGCCTGGCAGCCAAGTTTTCTGAGTTAGAAAAATAGTTTAAAAATATTCTTAAAAAATCCCATAAATCTTCTAAAAATTCATAAAAATAGTTTTATCATTTTACATTGAATTACAAACTTGTGATAAAAATTACAACACAAAAATCAAACATTTTGAACCATTTTTGTGTCTTACAAATTTTGTCAAAAACCAAAAACTGTATTTTACCAAACTTGGATTTTTCAATAGGTAATCTGATTTTTCCTAAAACTCATAGAAATACAAAAACATGATATTTGAACATTATTAGGCATGTTGCATATGGACATTGGTCCAATATAGAAGAAACAAATATATATCATAGTTTTTGTCTTTAATTCCAAAATAATGTTTTGTTAAAAATACCAAAACACTAAAACACATGAATAGGTATATCAAACTAAGTTTGTATAAGAAGTTGAAGCATGCATGTATATAGAACACATCTAATATACATAAAATCATGTAAACTTGTTTTGATCTACTATTCATGAAAACCAATATCCAAAAACATAAAACTTGTGTGTGTTGTGAACTTGAGCATATCAACTATCTAATCTTTACAAATGGATCTAAACACACTAAACTATGGATACCTAAGTCTTCTTGACGATCTTCCATCTTCAAGTCAACTCGATCCAAAACCGTGATCCACGAGCGAGTGCAATGAATGATCTTGAAGCTCGGACTCTGGAATCACCATGTGAAAGCTTCCAAACTCCTCTTGTTGAAGCAATCACCAACTAATATCTTGCTAAATGATCTGAAACTAAAATCACAAGATTATTAGTAAACATAACTACATGAGTTAATCATCATCAAAACTAGAGTGGAAGGCCTCTGGGCCAACAATCTCCCCCTTTTTGATAATGACAAAACTCATGGAGTTATATATGCATGGATTAAAGTTAAGCTTCAAAGAAGCTCCCCCTTAACTCATGCATAGCAATAAACATTAAATATACAAAGAAAGCTCATAAACATGTATGCATAGACATGCATAAAACGTGCTCTTGATACCAATAAAAACATGCTCTTAAATAATGCTCTTGATACCAATTAAACAATTAAACGACAAACTAATAAATAAAACAAAACATGCATATAAAACATGCATAAACTCAAATACTTCTCCCCCTTTTTGTCAATCATCAACAAAGGGGTCCAAGTAAAAACAAAAACATTTTTCTCACCTTTTTGTTCGAAACAAAGAATTAACAAAGGGTTGATATCAAACAAATCAATATAACTTTTCATGGATACCAATTGAAAGAAGTAGATCAATAGATACCAATGAAAATAAACAAAATCTTGATATTAATAATGAGTAAACAAATAAGCATCTTGATACCAAGTTTGAGAAAACAAATACAATCTTGATACCAATTTAAAGTATTATTCTTTTTAAACATATGATACCAAATTGAAATTATTATTTTCTATCATAAAGTAAGGGAGTGGAATACAAAACCAATGGTAAACCAAATACCAATTGAAAGATAAAATACGAGTTTTCTCCCCCTTTATGAAATATCAAATTAAAAACAATGTCTAAGCTTGTATTAGAATACCAATTGAAAACTAATCAATTGAAACATGATGATCATTAAAACTCAAGCTTAGCATAAACAAAATTTATATATGTATGAAAAATTAGATACCAATCGAAATTGATACTATTTGAAGAGTATGCATACATACATAAAAATATATATGAGTATACAAGAAATGTCAATATTGATACCAATTGAAAGAATCCAATGATACCAATTGAAACAACAATAATATCAAATGTATATCTCATATAACCTACACCCATTCATGTTCAAGTTTAAAATGATTTTCACTATAAAGCATACAAGAGCATGGTCTCCCATCCATCCGCCCGTGGAAGGTAGGGGTTTTCAAAAATAGGTTTGAAAAATATAGTATGTTTGAAAACTCTACCATAACGAAGAATCCAAACTAGTTAAATGGAAAAACTTCTAAACTCGTATGAAATCCTTCAAGCAAGGAATAAAACAAAAACATTTTTCATAAAACATGAAATTCACATGATAGCCAACACTCATAATCAATGAAGCATGAATATGACTCATGAAAACAAACATGAGTAAACAAGAAAGGTGAGTGTACAAATACAATGTGAGGAACATGATCATGAAAATATTCAATTAAGCTCAATATTCCTTAAAATATGAAAATCATCAAAAAAACTATTAATCTTCAAGTCATATGTATTGTCTTATACAAACTAAAGTATACATACATATCCAAACACAACGAGTCCACAAAGATATATGCATGAAGGCACGTGGCTCAAAGGATGTATATGTATAACAATAATTTAGATAAAATGGACATATACATGAAGTTAAATAAAAAACATAAAACAAATTCAAAAATGGGAATACAAGTTTAAAATGCATGGATCATCAAAACTAGACTATACTAGCACATCTAATGGGTTCAAATAAGCATTCAAGCTCAAACATATATAGATTTATTTGTGGCCCACTATATGTACAAGTATATACCAAGTTTTAATGAAAACTAACATTTAAACATGTAATCAACGCATGAAGCATAAAAACAAGATATGAATAAACATGAAAAATATAAAAATGATTATTATGTAAATTCACATGTTATTAGAGCTAAGATAAACATGATAGCTAAACAATGATGAGAACACAAAAATAATAGTCCATATTAAACATGGGTGTCTCAAAGGGCTATACATGCATGTCAAGGGTCTAATAATCATGACATTAACATAATAATCTATAAACATCAAAGCATGCTATAAATAATGAACATGAAAGGCATACAAAAATAAATAAGGAGTAAGAGATCGTTACCAAAACCTATGAGGCAACTCTCCATGACTCCAAAATAAGGTGGTCCTCTCACCAAACATCCCTTGAAAGTGATGCATCCACATAATTCTCATGAAGCTCGGAACGCATCCACTCCAAGGTACCGCTACTCTCACGTCATGTGAGAGCCCACACCTACATCATAAACAAGAGGGGTGGTCTTTAGTACCCATATCTTTTTGGGTCCATGGGGGTTAGTCCCTTCTCTAACCCAAACAAATTTAATTGCTAAATTAACATCATGTATTCTATCATAGCAAAATTTAGCAAGGTGGCCCTTACGTCCACAATGTGTACATGTGTACACATGAGCATACATGGTGTGATGGTTGTGACCGTGAATAGCATGTGTATGCCGTGGAGGGTGTGCATGCAAAGATGGAACTTGTTTCTTTCGAAACAAAGATTCCAAACGTTTATGACTCAAAACACAATGGCTCAAAGTGGAGCCCAAATAATCTACACTCTTCTTTAACAAACAAAAATCATCATTGATCCTAGAAGAAGAGGTGCATGCAATAGGTAGACTAGATGAAGAAGCTACACTAGTATGGCAAACATGTGAATCAATATTAATTTTCAAAGATTCATTTTTCTTTAAACAAGCATCCAAATCTTTAGAAATTAAAGCAATCTTAATTTTAAAGAATCATTTTCTTTTAAAACAAGTTCAAATTTTGAAGATAATTTTTCATTTTTCTTCAAAACAACATTGCAATCATTTTTAGATTTTAAAAATTCATTTTCTTTTAGAGCAAGGTCTAGTTGAGATTTCAATGAATCCCTCTCATTAGAAATCTCCACTTTCTCTTGCAAAATAATGTCAAGTCTAGAAATCAAATTTTTATTTTCATTGTTAAGGCCTAGACTTTTCTTTTTCAACAAATTATATTTTTCCAATAATTTTTCACACACATTAGATAGTTCTTCATTCAAATCATTTGGATCCATATAATCATCACATGAAGAACTAGCATCAAAACTATCTAGTTGAGATTCCGATTGTACCTCAAGGGAGTCATTCCCTTGGACCATGAAGCATTGTGAGTCAGATTCTCTACTAGACTCCTCCGGTTGGATTGGCAATTGAAGCTTGGAGGTGGATGTGGTTGTCAACTTGTTCCACACTGCAAAGGCAGAATCAAGGTTAGAAACATGCATAAGATAATCTTTAGAGAATGTGCTTCTAATAGCCTCTAGGGCTTGTGCATTGGCCCCTATATGATTGCTAGTACCAAGATAGCATTTCTTGGTAGCGGCAAGGAAAACATGCAAACCTAGGGTCTTCAAATACATGGACATCCTATATTTCCATGTGTCAATGTTGGAGACATCGAACATGGGAGGTGAAAAGCAATCCATGGGTGTGTGCAAACAAATATACGTGCCAAATGCAAATGATAGATTAGCAAACAGGATCTCACTCCTAGGTGGTTAAACCAAATATCAGGAGCGGAGGCTCTGATACCAATTGAAATCACCTAGAGGGGGGTGAATAGGTGATAGTGCTAATCTAAAAACTAAATGCGGAAGCTAAAACTAATTTGCAACACACTTAATACAACCAACGAGTGTAGCCGAATTCCCCGTGAAGGGCTCTGGACTAACTCCTCTTGATTCCCCTAGATAAGGGTTGAGGTGTTATATGAAGCTCTCGTGGTTAAGTATAAGTGAGGCATACACAAACAAACCAAGCAAATATGAATAGGCAATATGAATCAATGCAAGGCACAACACAAGCATATATGATATGACAATATGAAAGATGCAATGCACAACACAAATAAAGAGAGAGGGTTTAGAGATAATGGATCAAACGCAAACACAAAGATATGTTTTGAGGTTTGAGCCCCTAGCTCTACGTCCCCGCCTTCACCGAGAAGGATTTCCAATCCACTAACTTGTCCACCGAGGACTCCCACCGAGGGAACCTCCACCGAGGAGGATTTGTACAACGAGGGAGTACCGAACTCCTCTCTCAACCAACAACCTCCACCGAGGCTATACAAACACAATCCACCTCTACCGAAAAGGGATTAGGCCTGTAGTCAAACAACCACAAATCACCTCTACCGAAGAGGGATACAAAAACCAAACTCCAACTCTCACTAGAGGGAGCAAACCAACAATCTCAACCTCTACCAAAGAGGGAGCAACCCAACAAATCAAGGGTTTTACAACAAGCGGTATATTTCAACCACAAACCACTTTCCTCTTTTCACAAAACAAGATCCTAATAGAATAGGATAGAATGATAGCTCAAGTGGAAAAACAAGGTGTTTGGAAAACAAAAGCTCAAAGAAATAATTTTGGGAAAACTCTTGAAGATAATGGAAATGAAGAACAAACACAAATCTCCCAAAATTCTATTTCCTTTGATTTTTCCAAAAACCTAAAATAATATAAAGATAGATCTTTTGGCTTTAAAAACTCTTTGAAAACTTGATGGAATAAACACTAGAGAGTAGGAATTTTTCTTCTTAAAAACCTTGACCAAAATCTCAAAGAAATGGGGTTTATATAGGCCCAAACAAAAACTAACCGTTGGCTGTTTTTGTCAGCCAGCACGGCTAGCGGTCGACCGGCCGGTCGACCGCCAACGGTCATAAATATGACCGTTGGAGCAGCCCGGTCGACCGCCCGATCGACCGCAGATTTACAGAGAGCAAAGCTCTCTGTCCGGTCGACCGCCGGTCGACCGGCCCAGTTGCCTGGCCAAACTTGCACAATGCTGTGCACGTCAGTCGACCGGTCGACCGGCTCTGGAACACGGTCGACCGGCCCGGTCGACCGCCAGCGCCTGCAGCCAAGTTTCTAGGTCAGAAAAACAGTTTAAAAATATTCTTAAAAAATCCCATAAATCTTCTAAAAAAACATAAAATAGTTTTATCATTTTACATTGAAATACAAACTTGTGATAAAAATTACAACACAAAAATCAAACATTTTGAACCATTTTGGTGTCTTACAAATTTTGTCAAAAATCAAAAACTGTATTTTACCAAACTTGGATTTTTCAATAGGAAATCTGATTTTTCCTAAAACTCATAGAAATACAAAAACATGATATTTGAACATTATTAGGCATGTTGCATATGGACATAGGTCCAATATACAAGAAACAAATATATATCATAGTTTTTGTCTTTAATTCCAAAATAATATTTTGTTAAAAATACCAAAACACTAAAACACATGAATAGGTATATCAAACTAAGTTGTATAAGAAATTGAAGCATGCATGTATATAGAACACATCTAATATATATAAAACCATGTAAACTTGTTTTGATCTACTATTCATGAAAACCAATATCCAAAAACATAAAACTTGTGTGTGTTGTGAACTTGAGCATATCAACTATCTAATCTTTACAAATGGATCTAAACACACTAAACTATGGATACCTAAGTCTTCTTGACGATCTTCCATCTTCAAGTCGACTCGATCCAAAACCGTGATCCACGAGCGAGTGCAATGAATGATCTTGAAGCTCGGACTCTGGAATCACCATGTGAAAGCTTCCAAACTCCTCTTGTTGAAGCAATCACCAACTAATATCTTGCTAAATGATCTGAAACTAAAATCACAAGATTATTAGTAAACATAACTACATGAGTAAATCATCATCAAAACTAGAGTGGAAGGCCTCTGGGCCAACAGTTAGGGGTCTTCACTCTTGGCCTTCCCTCCGAATCAACCACTGGCCTACCCTCAGAATCTACAATGACCTCCACTTGGCACAGGCTTTTAACTAGAGCCCATAATCCACTTTGAATTCCGGCCACCATCGCTGGAAGGAGAGCGATAGATTTCCCGTTGGCAAGCAAGACCGCCGGGTACACCACATCAACAACGATTACTTCATGCGGCAGCTTGGTACCACACAATGCTTCAGCCATAGCATAAGGAGGCCCGTCAATAGAGCCCGGTCAGAAATGAGAACTTGAGCCTGAAGATGAAAACTTTCAAAGACAATATCAGATCTGAAAGTGTCCTCGTTCGACTCAGCGGTATAGGAGCTTGTAGAGACATTGATCCTCTCAGTAATTTTCTCGTCAGTGCAAGGGGTCAGGCTAGTCACTGGGCTATCTTTCTCATTTATGTCGTTGAACAAATAGCTCGCCCAGGACATCTGCTTGACACCACTGTTCCTCCAGGAGGATATCTGCCCGCAGATGTGGAAGTGGCACAACACTTCCCAGTATGTCTCATACACCTGAGGGTCCTCTTTCCTCAAGAGGTAAAGCTCCTCAGAAGTCGGGACGTATTCTTCATAAGGGGTATCTCCTATAACTAACCCCGAGACTTCATATAGCTCATGAATAGCAAGCCCCATATCTCCGGCTGGGGTAAAAAATGTGCCCGTCAGAGGATTATAATGCTCTAGGAAGCCATAAAAATTATAGAAACTCTACGAGAGGCTATACTGTACGGCCCTAACCAAATGGTATAATCCCATCTGTTGCAGCAGAGCCCCAATCTCGACAAGAACAAATCCAACCATTCTACCCCACCATGATTTGTCGGTAGAATGGACCCACCCTAGCGGACGAAAGTCAACGGAAAAATCACCCCTAACTTTCAAAAACTAGTTAATGAAGGTGGCGTCAAGCTGAGGGGTTTCTCCTTTCAGATACTCAGGCCTGACTAACCCGGGAAATAAACTGAAGTCATCTTTCTCATGGCCAGCAGGGTATGCTTCTTTGGCATCTAATCTGCCGAGAGACACGCTGGAGACAAACCGGGAAAGATCTCACTCCATCGTGCGATGAATAGACATACGCTGAAGATAGGACAAGGAAAACATCCTCTCCATATTGGGAAGAAAGAACCTCCTGTCCCCTATCTGACGAAGCCACTTATAATCTTCGTCATGCAGAATCCTATCATCCTCGTCAATGGCGTCACCAAAGAAGAAAGTAGGCTTCCTTAGCGGAGTATGGGAATCCGTCTCGAACAGCCCATCAGAGATAATCTCCCGAAGGGTCACCATACTGGCCTTGGAGATCTTCTCCTTTCGCTCCTTTGACTTACCAGTAGTCACAGGGGCAGTCTTCTGAAGCACGAAGGTCAGATTACGATCAGCTCCACCTACGTGCCCAAAGTGGCATTTCTTGGACAAGGGGTTGGAAGAATATCGCACTGCAAATAAGACAACACTTAGTCAGGAATCTGAAAGAAAATGGCTAGATGTTTGAAATTCAAACGCAGAAATGAATCCAGACGCGAAAATCAGCAAAATTCGCGTCTAGACTCAAAAATATGAGGCTTGCATGAAGCCCGCATTTCAGATCCATAACTTAGAAAAATTTCTAAGTATCGGACTCAGACGCGAGACTCAGTAAAACCTGCGCCCGGCTTTAAAGACGCAAGGATCACATGAAGTCCGCGTCTAAACCTCCCATACTTAGAAAAATTCTGAGTATTGAGCTCAAAACGCAGGCCTCAACGAGGCCCGCATTCAACAAACAGATACGGACTCAAGTTGTTGAAGCAAAGATGCTGAGGTCGTCAAACCTGCGTCTTGCCTACCAATTCAAGAGCTGCGTCTGAAAATCAAACAAGGGCATGAGCCTCGCGTTGGCGGTTCACATTCAAAAGAGACTTAAGAGTTAAGAGAACTCTCTAAGCCCCTTCAATGGCGGAAACCAAATTAGATGATTTTACTACCTGAAATGGGGACCTCCTGCATAGATGAACCACCCATTTGAGTCTCAAGAGCAGCAGCACTCGAGGATGAAGCAACATGCTTGGCTTTTGGTGCCATCGCAATCGTAAAATCGGTGTTGAAAACGATGAAAATGAAAAAAAACTTTAAGCTTTTCTTAACCCTCGATAAAAAGCTCAGCGAAGAAGAAGAAGAGTCTAATGATGACTCTTGAAAGACTGTTGTCCTTTATAGGCACAGTGATCCGCAGAGACACGCGCTGCAGGTCTCGAGGCCTAATCCCTGCCCGACGCGTGACATGCGTCTTAAATGCGACGTGAATTTTGCGCGTCAAAGGAAGGATGTCCCCTCAACTCCACCGGACATGTGGCAATGCGCCTAGAACGCGGGACTCGCGTTGAACAAAAACTACATACCTCCAAAGGTCGCGCCTCTTCAGCAAGGCCAAAGCCGCGCCTAGTCAACAGAGTGAGAGCTGCGGCTTCACTTCAAAGATCACGTCCCTCCAGAGGCGGCATTTCTTCAGCAAATTAATAGATGTGTCCCCACTCCGAGTGAGGACTGCGCCTCTAAAGCAACATGACCCCTGCGTCTATAAGACTTGCATTCAGTCTTTACTTTTTCAAATCAGTTCAAAAATACACTGGCATAAGCAGACGACTGTTTACCCCTGATTTAACAGTACACCAACAACCAGCTCAGAGCACTGAGGAGGCCTGGACTGTGTATCTAGACACTTACCATGATCTATCTCTGGTGGCTTCAAAGGGTTTTACAGTACACTCACGAAGACCATACTCCAGACAAGATTAAGTGATTGGAGTTCATTTTTGCATCATTTTTACACCACCTTATCATGCTTTATGCTAATAAAAATGGGATTTTTATTGCTTTTCTCTCTTATTTTTTTGGTCATTATTTGATGGAGAAGAAGGCCCAAATCTTCAGATTTCTGAAGAATTAAAGGAGTTTTTAGAAGCCCACAACCATGAAGCCCAATTCTGCAACGATCCAGAGTATATTCTCCAACTTCTAGAAGCTCCAGCTGGGCACACGTAGCCCAACAGAATGTCAGAGAATTCGTTGGCGCAACGGCCAAGATGCTGCCGCGAAAACGCGGCCATGTTGGCGGATCCGCGGCACTTCCTTAGCCGTTGATCAAGCATTTGATCCTACGGCTGTGGTGGGACGTGAACTTCTCCTGAAGCTTATAAATAGACCCCCAAGGCCTCTGTAAAAAAGGGAGGAGAGAATAGCATTTTATTTAGGGAAATTGTTAGGATTTCTTTAAGCTCTCTTTAGTATTCTTGCGTAATTTTCATTTTCCCCTTCTAAATCCAAAAAAGAGAGAGTGAGGGTGAGAGAACTCTGTAATTGAAGAAGTGAAAACTCAATACAAAGGCTCAAGCTTTCCTTCCTCAAGTCTTTTCTTGTTCTAGCATTACTTTCAAGTTCTTACTTTCTTACATTTTCTTTCTACCGTGAATTCTTGCTTGTTCTTATTTTCTATGGCTAACTAACTCACTAACATGACTAACTTCTAACACTACTAACTCTTGGGTAATTTCTAACTCATATGAGTTGTTGGATGTTTTTATTTCTAAATCTTGTAATTAACAAGTCTTTTACTTCCAATAATGATGAGTAGTGTTTCAATTCTATTGAATGCTTTGTATCACCTCCATATGATTCATGTGTGACTCATTTAGAGCCTTATCTTTTAAACAAGTGTCTTGATGGAACATGAAGATGGATCACTTTAGTATGCTAACTACTATTGTATAAGTTTCTTATTTCATGCTAGCGTGTTATACCTTTGAGGGACTAATGAATCTTACATTCTTTTTTAGCATACCTAAGTGTGAATACCTATGTTCCATTATTGAGAATCTATTGGGAGTCAATGATCCAAGGAGGCCACCTAGCCAAGCATAGATGAGAACACAACCTCAATTTAGAACAACATTGATTTGACAAAGCAAGATGTACTAATGCCAATGAATCTACATGAGGCATGAATCACCCAACGAGCCTAGTAAGTTAGTAGTGTAGAATGTTAGTTAGTCATGACTTTCTCTTAATTGAATTTCAAAACTTCTTTCTACAAACTTTTTTTTCCAACATCACCGTTTTTCTCTACCGTTTTTCATTCCGGTTTCCATTCCTTTTTCCTTTTCTTAACAAACTCTACAAAATTCTTCACTCTCTTTCTACCTTGTTTTGTTTTTCTATTTTTAAACAAAAAAGAATTTTCGTTTTTCTTTTCAAAAACTTCAACATAAAAATCGTGAACGCTTCCATCACTAGTCCTCCCTGCGGATAAGACCCGTTATAGCTTGTATTACAAACTGTGGTTCGAAGGAGTAAAGTAAATCTTCATACATATTCAAAGTTTGATAATCAGCACACGGACATGAACGGTTTACTCTAAACTCTCGCTTAACTCAATTTCTCCTTTCGAATAAATTTTTGGCCCCGTTACTGGGGAGGGCGACAGTTTTTATTAAGGTTTTGAACTAAAACGAATTTTTCTTCTCTGTTTCAGGTTATAGGTTGGGGAACAGGAAACCAAAAATTGCAGTAACATATAAGTGATCTTGGGCCTCTGCTCTAGAAAGCAGAGACCAAGTACTCTATGAATTGCCGCGTTTTCTCGGCTCTGACCGCGATCCGCGGCAAGGAAGAGTTCACTACTCACAATCTTTTTTGCAGGACTGCTTGCTCTGTAAAAATATAGCTTGCTGCAAATTTATTTCTTGTATGCCATCATTAGGAGCCTGCTAATAATCCAACAGTAAAACATTTGTTGAAAAGTTTAAAAATTGATTAGACATTTACATTTTAGGCACGTGTCTTTTCAATTCATTTACTTTACTATTGAAGAGTGCTGGTGCAAGGTACGTTCGCATAGCATATAGAATAGGACTCATCTCTTGGTTGATTTACATCGCTTTGAGTGAATCTTGTTTGCATATACTGTACACTTGCATAAATTGACTTTAAGGGCACCACCCAATAAACAAGATGAGGTGGCGATTTAAGGACCCTTCCTTAGCCCAAAAATAATATTTCAAGCACTCACAATCCCAAGCTTTTAAATAAAAATTGATAGACGTTGGCCCCTAGGGACATCCGGACTCGATAAGAGATCAGCTGTTGTTGGAAATTGTTTTGATCATACTCCAGTCAAATCAGCGTCTAAGCTTGAGGATTAAAAGGTTAAGCCTCGAAGATACCGTGGTTTGGCATAATTAAGGCCCGTTGCTTACGCACGGATACCTCCCACCGTATTTTGCCCCTACCTGGCTGATTAGCTGTGGTCTGACTCAAGCAACAACCTTCTTCGGTTCATCGACCAGTTAGGAGTCGTCTAGGTCCATGGATCCTAGATAGCTTGTGATTGTTTTTCTTTATTTTTGTTTGTTATTTTCCCTTTTTCGCTTGTTTGCTTGGTGAACGTTATCTGTGATTGTGCATGCAAGAGTGGTACCGGGATTCAATTTCATCAAGACTTGTTAGGACTTCTACACTTGCACCACTTCCTAACACAATACCAATCATGGCAAACCCTACTTCTCTCCAAGACAAGTTCTACCCAATTTGCACTTCACTTCCTTCATGCATTCTTCTACCTGAGGCAAATGGAAACAATTTTGTGCTTAAGCCTCAGTTCATTAACACACCCCCTAAGTTTCATGGCCTAGAATCCGAGGATGCATATTTCTTCATTCGTGAGTTTGAAGAAGTGTGCTTGATAATGAGAATTCCCCAACTAGGAGAAGACGTTAGATTGAGGTTCATTCCCTTCGTACTTAAGGACATAGCCAAGAAGTGCTATATAATCTGCCTGCTAGTTCTATCTCATCATGGGATGATTTTGTCAAAGTCTTTATTAAGAAGTTCTATCCCATTCATAAAATGACCCTCATCAGAAAAAACATAATGCAGTTTAAGTAGGAAACAAGTGAATTTTTTTGGAAGTATTTTAAACGGTTTAAGGATCTACTAGTCCAATGTCCTCATCACGGAATAGAAAAGTGGCAGCAGTGCCAAATTCTCTATAATAGACTAGACTACCAAACTAAGACACTCCTTGAGACATGTGTCAAGGGGAATTTTTGAAAAAAGATGAGAACCAGGGTTGGGACCTCTTTGAAGCTTTAGCAGAAAAAACAATTCAGTGGGAGTCTTGCCCTGAGAAAACTAACCCCACCACTTCCAGAACCGGTATACATTCAATCGAATCCTCTATAGCTGCCGAGGTAAAAACACAATTGATGAAGAGGCTAGAACTGCTAGAGGCTAGAGAACCCAATTCAGTAAATCAGGTCAACCCAATATCAGTGATTAATTCAAGTTGTACCTACTGTCATGCTCTAAACCATCTGTTTGAGGAGTGTTCCGTCTATCAAGCTCAAATGTATCCTGAAAATATGAATGCAGTATATGCCAGACCTAATTACAATCCATACTCTAAAACATACAACCCGGGATGGAAGAACCATCCAAATTTCTCATGGAGTCAGTCTGGTTATGAGCAACCATTCCCACACCAATACCCTGCTCAGTCTCATCAACCCAGTTTCCACAAAGGTCAACCAAACTTTCAAACCAATTACCAACATAACTTCCAGCCCACATATCAGCAGCAACAACAACAGAATTATCCAAATAAAAAATTGTCAGATTTGGAAAGAATGATTAAAACCTTGTCCAAAACCCAGGCCTCAATGATGAACAACCACCATCAAGCTATCAATAGGCTAGAGGTTCAAATAGGTCAGCTGGCTAACTCATTAAATGAAAGACAAAAGGGAATACTGCCAAGTCAGCCATTACCAAATTCTAAGAATGCCTTTCCTATTCATGAAGCTGAAGACATAGGTCCAAGTCAATGCAACACTGTTCATATCCTGAGATCTGGAAAACAAATTGACAATCAGATTTCTAGTCATCCTATTCCTAATAAATCAGTGCCAAATTCTCCTGTAATTATATCACAAACTCAAAATGATCCATCTTCAAGTTCACAACCGTCAATCTCCAAGTCCAATAATAAAGACAAAACAGATGAGCAACCCTATAAGCCTATTGTACCATTCCCTAATAGGCTAGCAAATAACAAGACTACTGCTCAAATGGAGAAGATTAGGCAAATGTTCAAACAGGTTCAGATCAATGTGCTCCTTCTTGATGCCATACAACAAGTCCCATCATATGCAAAATTCTTAAAAGATATGTGCACCAAGAAGAGAAAAATAAATGTTCCAAAGAAGGTCTTCCTTGCATCAAACATAAGTGAGTTGCTCACTGGGCTCATTCCTGTGAAATACAAAGACCCTGGGAGTCCAACCGTTTCTTGTATCATAGGACAGACCAAAATAAACAGGGCCTTACTTGATCTAGGAGCCAGCATCAATCTACTTTCCTTTTCTGTGTATCAGCAACTCAGGCCGGGCAATCTCCGTCCAACCAGAGTTACTATACAATTGGCTTACCGATCTGTAAAGATTCCCAAAGGGGAGATTACAGACGTTCTCATACGGGTCGGGGAATTCATTTACCCCATGGATTTTATTGTTCTAGAGACACAACCCGTACACAATCTAAAAGCACAGACCCCTGTCATTTTAGGACAACCCTTCCTACCCATCGCAAACGCAATAATAAACTGTAGGAACGGGTCGACGCGTCTGACTTTTGGAGATATGACGAAAGAGGTAAATGTTTTCCACCTAGGAAAACAACCTCGAGACTTGGATGATCAGTCGTTTAAAGTGAACCTAATTGAAGGATTAACAAGTGAGCATGACAAGGAGATTGAATACGACTCTGAAGGAGAATTCGAATTGGAGTCTGATGACTTCAATCTTGACCAAATAATCGAATCAACAGTGGAGTGGGCAACAAATGTAACCCCTATCCTCCCCTTACAAGAAGACCAACCATTAAAAAATCACGTTCCCTCTTTCGAGCTTAAAGCTCTTTCTAGTCATCTAAAGTACTAATACTTGGGTGAAAAGGAAGCTTTTCCCGTAATAATAGCATCCCATCTTACGGAACAACAGGAAGAGGATCTTCTTGTGGTGTTGAGGGAAAATAGAGAAGCCATTGGTTGGACCATGGCTGATATAAAGGGGATCAGTCCATCCATTATACAGCACCGGATTCACCTAACGGAAGATGCAAAGCCAAAAGGCGACCCACAATATAGACTCAACCCAATCATGAAGGAGGCTATCCGAGCTGAAATTTTGAAATTACTAGATAATGAGATTATTATCCCATATCAGATAGCCAATGGGTTAGTCCCGTCCATGCTGTGCCAAAAAAGGCAGGCATTACCGTGGTAGAAAATGATAAGAAGGAATTAGTACAAACTCATCTTCCAACGAAGATTCGAGTCTGTATTGATTACCGAAAATTGAATGCTGCCACATGTAAAGACCATTTCCCTCTTTCGTTCATAGACCAAATGCTCGAGAGACTAGCTGGACATGAATATTATTGTTTCCTGGATGGATATTCAGGTTATAATCAAATCCCTATCGCTCCCGAGGATCAAGACAAGACTACTTTCACCTGTCCCTTTAGAACATTTGCATACCGAAGAATGCCCTTCGGCTTATGCAATGCTCCCGCAACGTTCCAACGTTGCATGCTTAGTCTCTTCTCTGATATGGTGGAAAGATTTTTGGAAATTTTCATGGATGACTTTTCAATATATGGCGATTCCTTTAACCAGTGCTTGCATCATCTGAAGCTAGTTTTACAACGATGTATAGAGAAAAACTTGACACTCATCTGGAAAAAGTGTCATTTTATGGTCAAGCACGGAATCGTTCTGGGGCACAAAGTTTTGAACAAAGGAATTGAAGTTGATAGATCAAAAGTGGAAGTAATAGCGAAGCTCTCGGAGCCAAAATGCCTGAAAGACATTCGATCATTTCTAGGGCACGCTGGCTTCTATAGAAGATTTATTAAGGAGTTTAGCAAAATTGCTAGACCCTTAACTAATCTCTTAAGAAAAATGTGCCCATCAATTTTGATGAAAAATGTCTACAAGCTTGGGAGGAGTTAAAGCAAGGACTTATCTCGGCGCCAATAATCTCAGCGCCTGATTGGATTAGACCATTTGAAATTATGTGTGACGCCTCCGATTATGCCATAGGCGCTGTTCTAGGACAACGTCTTGATAACAGGCAACACGTAATTTATTATGCTAGTAGGACGCTCAACGATGCCCAACTAAATTACACAACGACTGAGAAGGAATTTTTAGCAGTTGTGTTTGTATTGGAGAAGTTTCGCCAATACCTACTAGGGTCTAGGACAACGATTTTCACCGATCACTCCGCCTTAAGATACTTGATGCAAAAGAAGGATGCAAAAGCTAGACTGATCTGATGGATACTTCTTTTGCAAGAGTTTGACTTGGAGATCAAAGATAAAAAGGGCGTTGAGAATGTGGTGACAGATCACCTTTCAAGAATTCCCAATGCACCAACTGAGACAATACCTATCAATGAAAACTTTCCTGACGAACACATCTTCACGATGTGTAAAGAGCCCTGGTATGCTGATATTGCAAACTACCTTGCTACCGGGCAAACACCTTCAAGTTGGTCAGGTCAGGACAAGCATCGTTTTATGACACAAATACGGTTTTTCTTTTGGGATGAACCGTATTTATTCAAATATTGCCCTGACCAGATAATTAGAAGGTGTCTTCCTGAGGATGAACATCAGAGTGTTTTGACATTTTGTCACGAGTTAGCCTGTGGTGGACACTTTGGTCCACGAAAGACTGCTGAGAAAGTCCTTCAGAGTGGGTTCTACTGGCCCACTCTCTTTAAAGATACCTATACTTTCTGCAAACTCTGTGCCAAATGTCAAATGACGGGTCAAATTACACGAAGAAACATGATGCCCCTTACACCGATCTTGGAGGTAGAAATTTTTGATTTATGGGGCATCGATTTCATGGGACCCTTCCTATGTCTTACGGAAACCAATTTATCTTGGTAGCTGTAGACTATATTTCAAAGTGGGTTGAAGCTGTTCCAACGAGAACAAATGACAACCTGGTTGTCATTAAATTCTTAAGGGAAAATATCATTTCGCGCTTCGGAGCCCCCCGTACGATAATTAGTGACAACGGGAGTCATTCTGCAACCACGTTTTTGAAGCCCTAATGCGAAAATACTCTATTTCTCATAAATTGTCCATAGCTTATCACCCTCAGACGAACGGGCAAGTGAAAGTTACTAATAGACAGATAAAACTGATATTGGAGAAAACAGTAGGACAGAACCGTAAGGACTGGTCCATCAAACTCATTGATGCCTTATGGGCATATCGGACCACCTACAAGACTATCCTCGGTATGTTTCCATATCGAGTTATTTTTGAGAAACCCTGCCATTTGCCTGTGGAGCTAGAACACCGTGCTATATGGGCAATAAAATAGTTAAACTTTGACTTAAAGAAAGCCGGTGACTTGAGAAAATTGCAGATTTCCGAGCTAGAAGAGTTAAGAAATAATGCATACGATAACGCTCGGATCTCTAAAAATAGAACGAAACTCTTCCATGACAAATCCATTCATAGAAAGAAGTTTGGCCCAGGATAAAATGTTCTATTGTATAACTCTAGGCTCCACCTTTTCTCTGGTAAGCTGAAAATCAGATGGTCAGGACCGTACAATGTACATACAGTATACCTTATGGTGCGATTGAAGTTTCTGATCCAAAGAGTGGCAACATGTTTAAAGTCAATGGTCAAAGACTTAAGCCATTCTAGACCACAGAGTCTGAGTCACACGTTATTTTCGAACTGGGTCCTTGTGACCCGGTGTACATATGACCAAATCTTTCTACCCTCTTCCCGGTATTTCTTGTACATCTTTTGGGACCTCCCTTGTAAATTAAAATAAAATAAAAAATATATATAAATAAAAAAGTTTAAAATAAAAAAATTACAAATATAAACAACAAAATACAAAAAATGCAAATAAATAAAATATAAAAAAATTGGACCTAAGTGCTAAATGGTAGCACTTAGGTTTTCTTCTCTTTATATACTCCTTTTCCCTTCTAATAAACAAGAATTTCCCTAGGGTTGCAATTTTCCCTTTCACCTAGGGCAAAATTGATAATCTATCCTTCTCAGGCCCCTATATATAACCCCCTCTATCTCTTTCGTTCACTACCCTAACTTCTGAAACCAGATCTGAGAAGAGAGAAGCAAGCACCGCCACCAAAACATTTTCCCGAGCCCAACCTCACTGCATCCGTCGCATTTTCTCGGCCATTGCCACGCATCCGCGGCTTTCTGGAGGAGTCTGGAGCACCGCCAAATTTTTCTGCAGTCGCTGCTGTCTGTAGATCTCAGATCTACTACCTGATTGCCTGTTATTGTTGACACTTTAAAAAAGACAAGATTCTGACTGGCCTGAACAATGTCTAAACTTGTTGATATTTACAAAAGACAAGTGAAAGATAGGCTGATTGGTCTCAACAATGTCTAAACTTGTTGACATTTACAAAAGACAAGCGATAAACAAGCTGACGACCAGTTCTGTACTTGTTGACATTTACAAAAGACAAGTGACAGATAAGCTGACGACCAGTTCTGTACCCATCTCCGAGGGACAAGGAAGCAACTTGAACTCTACTGATCCAGTGAAGCAGACAGTAAGCCCAGGTTGTCTCTAAACAGACCTCAGCAGGTCTAAGATGCTAGCACTCAGCATCACATGAGCCCAAAGGGACAGCCTCGCTTGAGAGGCTAAGATCATCCAACTTCGCCTTGAAGCCATTCACAGCTCCACCAGGAAGCTAACTTATAGCTTCGCCTGAAGTGCTCAGTTAACTCCGCAGAGAGAGTTAGCTTCGCTCACACACGCAACCGCGCAGAAGGATGTTCGGTAGCTTCGCCACAGATGTTATCTATCTCCGTTGAAGAGCTGTCTTCTGACTTCGCCACATGCGCCTTCCAGCTCCGCTGTGAGCTCGATGCGGGCAGCACCACTGCGGGTCTGCTATGGTCAACCTTTGACCAATTAAATCTCCAGATGAGATCAAATCTAATCAGGATTGAGATCAAATTTGGCAATTGATTGCCATAATCTCTTGACTCTCCTAAAATGAGTAAGAGGATTAAGGGAGATCTTCCAACTACATGGAGAGGATCAGATCAAGAGGATCAACCGACCTGCTATTTATAGCTTCGCAGAAGCTGATTCTAGCCTCGCAGCAAGGCTACTTTCCAGATTTAAATAGATTTGATTCAATCTGTTTCTATATTTTCAAGGGACAATTATACCTTTCTCTCCCTATAAATAGCCCACCAGGGGCACAAGGAGAAAGGACTACTACACAGGAAGAGACGGCAGACTTCTTGAGAGGACGCACAGCGCGTACAAACAGAGATCTAGTCTCTTGCTTTCAAGAATTCAGAGACTTTAGAGAACTGCTTCTCTAATCAGGGTGCTGATACCCTAATACCTTCTTCTCAAGGAATCTCCAGAACCAGGCGAGAAGGAATTCCTAAGTGAAGGCGGTTTTAAGAAGCAACAAGAGGGTTCTACCAACCTTCCGTTCTCCGATTCCCCGAACCAGGCGAGAAGGGAATCTCATCGCTCGCATCGTCAAAGGGATAAAGTGGTCGCGCGCTGACCAGACTCCTATCGGCACACTTCTCCAGAATCTCAGAGGGGATCTACTTGTGATCTTTTAGACTACTTGTAATTTAGCTCCTCGACTCTTTTTTTGTAAGTTTTCCCCTTTTGTAAATCAATGGAAAACAAGATGGCGACTCCGCTGTGGAACGAATTCTCCACTGGTGAGAATCAAGTGTCGCAATGCGACGAACAGACCTTCAGGTCTATCTCTGAATTCAGGAAAGTCGGTGCAGCCAGAGCCTCTCTGGCTAAATCTTCAATGCAAGTCTCTGCGGACACAGATAAGGCTCCCTACGAGCCTACTGCGGTCCTCTGGCGTAACAAGGAAGCACGCCCGCAGTCTAAGTCCAACACTTTTGAGAACCTGGTCGTCCACTTCGACCAAGAAAATTTTGAAGAAGTCCTCTCTGGGGATGGTCTAATGTTTCATGCACGAAAACATAGAAAGGTCTCCATGACCAAGGTTTCAGAACAGAAACCAGGAGCAGAATTCTGCCAACACCCTTCAGCCTCGCGTGTGGCTAGTCAGGTTCCTTGCGAACCTAAGTCTCCCTTGTCAAAGCAGATGTGGAGGCCAAAACAGAAGGCTCTGAGTAAAGCCTCAGGCGTAGCTACGCCACAAGTGCGTCTCTCTTGTGAAGAAAAAGGCAAGATCCCTGCCTGCTCCGACAATGCTGCCAGCCGCGAAGTTACAGCGGCGACCATACCTTCGCCCAACTCAAGAGCAACAACTCGCGCCAGCCTCGTTCTCACGAGCGAAGCTACTGTGCCACAGCGTACGCGCGACGTTCATAGTCGCGAAGCTGGAACCAAAGCACCACAGCGTGCTTCGTTCCCCAGTTCTTCAACTATTAAGCTCGCTCCTCGCAGCGGAGCTAAGGGATCGTCCTTAAGTGCTGATAGCGTTGCGTATGCAGCTTCAGCGCCCAAGGGCGTTTCCAAAGCTTTCAGCCGCGAGCTTAGAGCCAAAGCACTATCTAAGGCTAATCGCCTTCGCAGCAGCATAACGAATAAAGCACCACAGCGTGCTCCGCTCTCCAGTTCATCAAGTGCTAAGCTCGCACTTTGTGGCGGAGCTAAGGGATTGTCCCTAAGTGCTGATAGCGTTGCTTATGCAGCTTCAGCGCCCAAGGGCGTTTCCAAGGTTCTTAGCCGCGAAGCTAGAGCTGAAGCACTATTCAGTGCTAATCCCCTCTGTGGGGATAAAAGGAGCAGGACATCGTCCTACGCGCGATCCAAAAGAGCCTCTGCGCTAGATCGTTTAGGCCCAACTGGATCTAACTTGCGGGAATTCTTGATAAACAAACGAAAGTCGGAATCTTTCTGAACTACTCCCCCTGTTGTCAACAAGTGGGATGTCATTTGGTGACACTCCACTCGGTCCATTGCCGACTAGGACCAATCCTCGCCACTTCTCCAGGCCGACGATCAGTTTTGATCAAGCCCCGGTGAAACATCATAAAAAGAGCGTCCCGCGAGACCTACCCTCTACATCCGTTAATATGACCGGAAGAAGACAAGAGCTGCGCAGGGGCAGACAAGCGTCCGACGACACTCCCTACAGTTCCCCAGATCCAGATTATAGCCTAGGCTTAGGTGAAGTCTTGGTACATGAAGAGGATGTCTTCCAAAACACCAGATCTAGGGTTGCGATGCCCTACAGTTATGAACAGCCATCTTTCTCAATGGTAGTAGCCTCGCCAGAACTAAGGAGAAGATCAGTCCAGTCGTCTGATGGAGAGGATGAAGATAGTGGGTATGCCTCTTCGGCGACAGTCAGCTCGGTGCGAACAGACAGAACATCAATAAACATGGCTGATAATGGTAATGACGACCTTCGTCGACGTTTGGAAGCTCAAGAGCAAACTTCCAAAACCCAGCAAGAAGCTCTGGACAACATTCAACAGATGCTCGCTCAACTCCACAATATCCGGAATAACAATGATACCGGAAGTAACCATGATGAGGAAGAACATCATAGCAATGACCAGCCAAAGACGGAAGAGTCCAAGGAGGGTTCTTCTTTAGACGCTGAAGTCCTTAAGGGCCTCCAAGCTCAAATTGCATCCCTAACTCAGAGGGATGAATTAAAGAAAGTAGGGGCAGTTCGTCCTTACCCGCTGGAGTGGGATTCAGTGCCATACCCACCGAAGTTCAAACTACTAACATTGCATAACTATGATGGTAAGAGCTCGCCAAACCAGCACATCTACTATTTCCGGTCTCAAACTGGTAACGTTATAGACAATGATGCTATCATGGCTAAGCTGTTCATTGGCACCTTAAAGGGGGTAGCATTTGACTGGTTCCGAAGTCTCCCTCCGGGTTCCGTTAATTCCTGGATCGACCTAGAAACCCGATTCCTTTCTCATTTCTATGAGGACGATACCGAGGTAACCATGGACAAGCTCCTCTCCACCGTGCAGAAGAAGGGCGAATCTGTCCGTGACTACATTGAGTGATTCAGAAACTTGTCTTTGATGTGCCCAGCAGGGATGCCATTACCCATGCTCTTACAGACGTGCAGGCACAACTTCTTGGACCAAGTAGAGATTCGCATGGGGGCTGTCAAAGCCCATACCTGGAAAGAACTAGTCAAACAAGCTGAGATAGCCGAAAATTCGGCTAAAAAGTTCGACCCATCCACCCTAAAGGCAAATGGGGTATGAACAACAAAGGACGCGGTGACATGGCGCAATCTTCTCAAGCCAAAGGAAAGGAGACTATGTCAGTAGAATTGTCAGAGGATATGCAGCCGAAGGCCAAGAAGAGCGGCTTCAATAATTAGGAGTCTAAGTTCCCTCCGAAACAGTACTCCTTCAGAGACGATCAGGTGGTCACAATATTCCATTTACTCCACAAAGGGAATAAAATGAAGCTACTAGAGGCCCGACGTCCCAATGAGATAGGACGCACGAACGATCCCAAATACTGTCTCTACCACAGGATGATTCACCATCCCACCGACAAGTGCTTTGTCCTCAAGGACAGAATTCAAGCCTTGATCGACGCCGGAGTCCTAACACTGAAGTCAGAGCAGAATAAAGTCACTGCCAATATGGTGACCCTCGAGTTCGATAAAACCCCAAAGGTCACAGTTCCTGACGGGACTTATCCAGTCCCTGCGCCACGACTGGAAGTCAAACATCCTGTGGCTAAAACTCAGGATAATAGAGGTCTCATTCTTTTGACACTGGAGACAGGGGAAGTCATGTGGATACACCCAGACCTTGTCCAAGACGTATAGTGGGATTCAAAGAAGTCCAAGTCAAAGGAAAAATCTTGCAATGTCATCTCCATCCTGCCAGATGATGACAATCTTACGTCAGCTTCTCTCAGTGATTCTGAAGGAGAAAAGCACGCTTGCACGACGCAGGCTAATGTACCTCAGCCGACGGGTACTCGATCCGGAAAATCATATTTAAGACAGTATGAGAAAGCTACTGACGAGACACAACAGCTAACGACGTCAGTACAAGTACCAGCATCTGCTTCGGTTCCAACCAAGGGAAAGGAGAAGCCTAAGGAAGTCCGGTTCGACCATGTCCTGAAGAAGCCTTCAGGCCCAGGGCTTGACACGCCCTTTCGTTTCGACAAATTGGCCCAGCTGGCCAATATACCGGCTCGTATTACAATACACGAGCTCCTTCGTCTCTCAAAAGAGACAAGAGAAGCACTCAGGGATGCCCTGGAGAATTCAGAATCAGTCCTGACATATATGCCAGAAACCCCTAAAGATGACGCTCAGTCTCCGTGCCCTGAATGCCATCATGCACAATCAAAGGTGCCCGCTATTACCTTCACAGCGGAAGATATGCTTCTCAAAGATAACAAGCACGATCGACCTCTGTACTACACCGGATACATCGGTTCAACATGCATTGAAAGGGTACAAGTCGATCCGGGGTCTGCACTCAGCATCATCCCCAAAAGGCTCCTCTACTTGTTGGCCCAAAGGCCCTTCACCCTAGTTTTGATGATGATCAACTCATGTAGTTATAGTTACTAATGATCTTGTGTTTAATTAGTGACAGATTCATGATCAAGATCTTAGTAGGTGCATAGCTCAACAAAGGTTAAAAGATCAAGATTTGGAGCTTGCATGTTGTGATCCAAGGAGCTTTGGATCAAGCTTGGACCAAGTCAAGATGATGTGAAGCTTCAAGTGAAGACTTCAAGAAGTTGAAGACTTGTGTCTAGGTATAGAATTTGTATTTTTGTTTTAGTAAAAATGTAAAGGATAGATAGTTGGTGGATTGCTCAAGTTATATCACACACACACACTCTTGATTAAAACTCTTGATTTAAAGTGCTTTCATAAAAGATTTTTATGTTTAGAAAAGAATTTTTATTTTAGAAAAAGAGTTTTCTTTAAGACAAAATATTTGTTGGTTTTTGGTATTTCTATCATGTATATTCTTTAACCAAAACCAAGTTGTATACTAGATTTCAAAAACATAGATATTTCATATTGATTGTGGAGTGGATCATATCCATACACACTATGCTTTTAAATGGACTCAAATATCTTGTTTTTGTATTTGATAAAGGTTTGGAAAAACATTTCATGGAAAATCAAGTTTTATCAAAAGAATTTTTACCAAGTATTTTACCTTGATAGTAGTATGACACATGCTCATACTCTATGATTTTTCAAGACAAAATATTTTATCCAAGACCCAAAACCTAAATCCAAATTTTTCAGAATTTCTCAGTGACCGGTCGACCGGCAGTCGACCGGCACTCGACCGACATGCACAGTTTTTGTGCATGTGCGTATCAGTCGACCGGAGGCGACCGATACTCGACCGACCCAAACCTGTTGCTCTCTGGAAATTGCCAGTCGACCGGATCGGTCGACCGACAGTTCATTCCAGAAGAGCGGTCGACTCACCAGTCGACCGGTGGCTGCAACGGTCAGAAAAATGACCGTTGGCCGGTCGACCGGCGGTCGACCGCCAGCTCTGACAGAACCCCAACGGCTCTTTTTCTGGGCAGCCTATATAAAGGGTTTTTGTCATCTGTTTTAGAAAGAACTTTTAGGAGACTTCTTGAGCTGTTTTCAGACACTTTTAGAGGAGTTTCTCTACAAGATTTTAGTGCAAATACTTCCAATCAAAAGGAAGAGTTTTTTATCAAGAGAGTGTTAAAGTGATTTCTTGAGTTTTCTACCAAAGCTTTCTTTCCTTCATTTTCTCACCACACACTTGAGCAAATCATTGTCTATCATCCTATAGGTGTGTTGTAGTGAGAGTACTCTTTAGGTGATCAAGTGTTGTGATCATCAAAGAGATTTTTCCTTGTTCTTTGTGGAAACGGGCAAGTGTGCTCGTTGTTGGTGGTAGAGTTCGGGTGCGAACTTGTGGTGCGAGGTGCGGCCTCGACGAGCCGGTGGGCTTGTGGTGTGTACGGGACTTGGGAGTCCGAGGGTTTGTAGGTGTACGGCACCGAGGAGAGATCCGGTGGGATCTTACATAGTGGAAATCCTTCGTGTGTCGAAGGCGGGGATGTAGAGCAAGTGTGCTCGAACCTCGAAACAAACCCTTTGTGTTTGCGATTGCTTACTCTTCCCTCTCTCTCTCTTTGTCTCTTTTATATCTTGCATTTACTTTCATTGTGTTCATCTTATATATGCATGATATATACCCTTGTGCTTAATTGATATATAATTGCGTGGGATTGTTGTTAACACTAGTATTCAACCAAGAGAGCCAACGCGGCACCTCAACCCATTCAAGGGGAATCTAGAGGAGCTTGTCCAGAGCCTCGCAAGGGGAATTCGGCAACACTCTTGTGTTATACATAAGTGTTTAAATTAAAAGAAATTTTAATTTGGTCAACTTAGTTTTAATTCCGCATTATTTGTTCACTAGTGACCATTAGATTAGCCATCACCTATTCACCCCCCCTCTAGGTGATCTTACAATTGGTATCAGAGCTAGTGCTCTTGATAAGGGTCTAACAACCTAAGAGTTAAAGATCCTACATTTGGGCTAATCACAATATTTATTGTACACACACACCTCACCATGGACTTTATGTCACCACCCACCTTTGATATTCTTAACATCCACATTTGGAAAGTTAAGATGTCATTATTCCTCAAAGCCCTAGGTTATAATGTATATCTTGCCACTACTAATAATGCTTATTGTATAGATGGTAAGAATATTGAGGCTAATACAAAAGCCCTACATGCTTTAAAGAGCACCCTAAATGATGATTATTTATGTAGGGTTGCTAATATTGATATGGCTTTTGTAGTATGGAACACCCTCATCTCCCTTGGCGAAAATGAACAATACTATGCGGGGAGCGATTCGGATGTTGGAAGCGACACCTCCAACAAGTGCTACATGGTCCAAGGGGATAACCCCCTTGAGGTAAATTCCGAATCCGATGATGAGGACATGTCATATGATGAGCTCACTACCTTTTGTCATCTTATACTTGAAAAATATGACATGCTTAAAGGAAATAATAAAAATTTGAAAAAGGAAATTGCTTGCATGCATGTAGAACATGACTCTTTTAGAGATAACATTGCATGCTTAGAAAAGAATAATAAAGATTTGAAAAAGAACATTGATTGCATGCATGTAGAAAATGATTCTCTTAGAAATAAACTTGCATGTTTAGAAAAAGAAAATGAGAATTTGAAAAATGAGAATGTTTCCCTTATGACTAAATTGAATGATTTATGTGAAGGGAATATGTCTTTGAAGGATAAGATTGCTATGGTAGAAAAACAAAAGGAAAATATTTTTCAAGAAAATATTACTTTGAAAAGAAAATTTGTTGAAAAAGAAAAAGATTTTGTTGCTAAGAAGAAAAAGAAAAATGATTCTTCATCTCATCATGCCTTACATGCCACATCTAATGAGATTAAGAATATGAAAAATAAGATGGATAATTTGAGCTCTAATTTGAGCACATGTGCATTCAATCATTCTAAGTTGGAATCTTTGTTTCAAAAGAAACAAGTTCCTCATGCTCATGCACATCATCATACTCATCATGCTCATGCTTATGGTGCACAACACGATCACAATCACACTCATAAGCATCATACTAAGGTGTACATTTGTACACATTGCGGCCGCAAAGGCCATCTAGCAAGATATTGTTTTGATAAGAAACCATATTTATATTTTGCTAAGTATAATAAATTTTGGGTTCCTTACAACAATGCTAACCCCAAAGGACCCAAGAAAACATGGGTACCAAAACCCCCACCCTTTGATTTTGATATAGGTGGAGGCTCTCACAAAACGTGAGAGGATTGGTGCCTTGGTAGCCAATGCAATGGATATGATGGACACTCTTATAGATGCATTGCTATCAAGGAAATTTGTGGTGGGAAAGACCACCATGCTTGGAGCTTTGGAGTTGGTAACAACCTCTAAACTCCTATTTTATTTATGTACATGCTTTATACTTTATCATATTCATAGCATGTTTATGTTTTAAGATTTTGTGTGCTTCATGTGGTATTTACATGCTTAGATGTAGATTTGTCAAACTTGTATGTATACATATACAAATAGTGAATTACAATTGACTCTCAAATAATTTGAACTTCATGCTCACTTGTATCCACTTTATGCATATGTATAATCTAGTTTTGATGATTCTCTTTTATACATGTTTTACCTATTTTAGTGATTTACTTCATGTATATGGGTGCTTAATTCAAATCTAATAAATATACATGTATACCCGTGAGTCTCTTGCCTTCATGCAAACATTTAATAGACTCTTTTATTTTTGGGATATGTATGCATATTGTTAGATTTGTATAAACCATACATATACCATGAAAATTGTTGATTTTAGTGAAAAATGATTTTTCATGATTTGTTGTTAAAAATTTGACTTATGATCGTTTTTGGGCTTCAATGACTATTTTCATGTAGACACTATTTACATAACCTTTGAACACTCTATCTTTAAGAAAATATATAATTTGGAGCTTTATGGAATATGAGTGCTTGAACTTTTATGTATTTAGTATTATTCATGAAAAACATATGATTTTTTATTTATGAAGGATCTTTAACTAGTTTGTCAAAAATTCATTTAAACTAGTTATCTATTCTTCAAGTATTGCACATGATCCTATTTTTATGGATAAATTCTTTTGTGATTTCAAAATTTTGATGCTTCATTGTATTGAATATTAGTTTAGATGTTAGTATTTGTCAACACTTGGATTTATACTTGTACACCTTATGGACCACAAATAAATCTATATATGATTGGGTTGAATGCTTATTTGTGCCTATTAGATGTACTAGTATAGCCTTATGTTGATGATCATTACATTCTTAAACTTGTATTCCCATTTGGATTTATGTTATGATCATGTGATTTCATTTCATGTATAAGTTTCTTTTGCCAAAACATTAAAATATACATGGATAACCCTTGAGTCATTTGCTTTTCATGCAAATCTATTTATAAGGACTCAATTGAATTTTGGGGATATGTATGTATACTTAATGTCTTGTCAAAACATACATATGCTATGAAATATAATTTTGATGATTTTCATATATTAAAATTTGTGATGATTTTCGTATTTTCAAAATTTATGATTTTAAGGAATATTGAGTTTTATTGCTAATTTTCATGATACCATGTTTCACATAACACTATCACACTCACTTCTTTTTGATATGGACTTTTTGGATAGAGTGCTTTTTAGTGCCTTGTGTTTCATTGATCTTTCATGAAAAAACTTTTTAACTTATTCCTTGATGGAAGGATCTCGTACTAGTTCTTAAAACAAGTTCATTTAACTAGTTCGAATTCTTCATATGGTAGATTATATGATGTATACACTTATGCTTACTTTTCAATTGGTATCATTGGATATTTTCAATTGGTATCAATTTGACTCTTGTTGTATATACTCATATTTTGTTCTTTCATATATGTATGTATCTACTTCAATTGATATACTCTTTTCATACATATATATGATTTGTACTTGTGCTTTAGCTAAAATTGACTCTTATATTTTTAAGCACAAAGTTGTTAATGCTAAGCTTACTTCAAATCTTATTTATCTTCAAGCTTATGCATTGTATTTCATAATTGGTATCAAAATTCAAAATTTGATTGTTCTACATTTGGTACCTTAAAAGAAAATATTGTATTTTAAGATATTTCAAAATTTTGTTTTCATAAGAAAAATTCAAAATTTTTGATTTGTATTGTCTATATGCAAGGAGAGCTTAACATCTCTCTTACATATAGATTCATGTTGAGTATATTATAAATTGAGGAGATTGACAACTCTTCTTTATATGATATACGTGTGTAGGGGGAGCTTCACATCTCCTCTTATGCATGACATATTATACGTTATGTGAATTAGGGCTTGTCATCCCTCTTTCATGTAATGTATATGTGTCGGGAAGCTAACTTAACGTCTTCCTCTTCATGAATTTATATCGCATATAAATTTTATTGATTGATTTGTATTTACCCCTCCTTGATCTCTTTGTTTTTAACAAAAAGGGGGAGAAAATTTGTTTGATGTATTTTTCTTTGAACCCTTTGTTGATGATTGACAAAAAGGGGGAGAAGAATTTGTGATTTTATATGCATGATTTCATGATTTCCTTACTTAAGGGGGAGAAGTATTTGGTTCCTTTCTTAAGGGGGAGTAAGATTTGTATTTATGTATATATGTTGTCTTGCAATTAGGAGCAAACGATTTGATTTATGATTTGATTTATATGATTGCATCTCCTACATTGCATACATGTCATGTGCCTTTATTGACATATCTTTTATTTATTTGGTATGCATGAGTTAAGGGGGAGCTTCTTTGAAGCTTTACTTTAATCCATGCATATATAACTCCATGAGTTTTGTCATCATCAAAAAGGGGGAGATTGTTGGCCCAAAGGCCCTTCACCCTAGTTTTGATGATGATCAACTCATGTAGTTATAGTTACTAATGATCTTGTGTTTAATTAGTGACAGATTCATGATCAAGATCTTAGTAGGTGCATAGCTCAACAAAGGTTAAAAGATCAAGATTTGGAGCTTGCATGTTGTGATCCAAGGAGCTTTGGATCAAGCTTGGACCAAGTCAAGATGATGTGAAGCTTCAAGTGAAGACTTCAAGAAGTTGAAGACTTGTGTCTAGGTATAGAATTTGTATTTTTGTTTTAGTAAAAATGTAAAGGATAGATAGTTGGTGGATTGCTCAAGTTATATCACACACACACACTCTTGATTAAAACTCTTGATTTAAGTGCTTTCATAAAAGATTTTTATGTTTAGAAAAGAATTTTTATTTTAGAAAAAGAGTTTTCTTTAAGACAAAATATTTGTTGGTTTTTGGTATTTCTATCATGTATATTCTTTAACCAAAACCAAGTTGTATACTAGATTTCAAAAACATAGATATTTCATATTGATTGTGGAGTGGATCATATCCATACACACTATGCTTTTAAATGGACTCAAATATCTTGTTTTTGTATTTGATAAAGGTTTGGAAAAACATTTCATGGAAAATCAAGTTTTTATCAAAAGAATTTTTACCAAGTATTTTACCTTGATAGTAGTATGACACATGCTCATACTCTATGATTTTTCAAGACCAAAATATTTTATCCAAGACCCAAAACCTAAATCCAAATTTTTCAGAATTTCTCAGTGACCGGTCGACCGGCAGTCGACCGGCACTCGACCGACATGCACAGTTTTTGTGCATGTGCGTATCAGTCGACCGGAGGCGACCGATACTCGACCGACCCAAACCTGTTGCTCTCTGGAAATTGCCAGTCGACCGGATCGGTCGACCGACAGTTCATTCCAGAAGAGCGGTCGACTCACCAGTCGACCGGTGGCTGCAACGGTCAGAAAAATGACCGTTGGCCGGTCGACCGGCGGTCGACCGCCAGCTCTGACAGAACCCCAACGGCTCTTTTTCTGGGCAGCCTATATAAAGGGTTTTTGTCATCTGTTTTAGAAAGAACTTTTAGGAGACTTCTTGAGCTGTTTTTCAGACACTTTTAGAGGAGTTTCTCTACAAGATTTTAGTGCAAATACTTCCAATCAAAAGGAAGAGTTTTTTATCAAGAGAGTGTTAAAGTGATTTCTTGAGTTTTCTACCAAAGCTTTCTTTCCTTCATTTTCTCACCACACACTTGAGCAAATCATTGTCTATCATCCTATAGGTGTGTTGTAGTGAGAGTACTCTTTAGGTGATCAAGTGTTGTGATCATCAAAGAGATTTTTCCTTGTTCTTTGTGGAAACGGGCAAGTGTGCTCGTTGTTGGTGGTAGAGTTCGGGTGCGAACTTGTGGTGCGAGGTGCGGCCTCGACGAGCCGGTGGGCTTGTGGTGTGTACGGGACTTGGGAGTCCGAGGGTTTGTAGGTGTACGGCACCGAGGAGAGATCCGGTGGGATCTTACATAGTGGAAATCCTTCGTGTGTCGAAGGCGGGGATGTAGAGCAAGTGTGCTCGAACCTCGAAACAAACCCTTTGTGTTTGCGATTGCTTACTCTTCCCTCTCTCTCTCTTTGTCTCTTTTATATCTTGCATTTACTTTCATTGTGTTCATCTTATATATGCATGATATATACCCTTGTGCTTAATTGATATATAATTGCGTGGGATTGTTGTTAACACTAGTATTCAACCAAGAGAGCCAACGCGGCACCTCAACCCATTCAAGGGGAATCTAGAGGAGCTTGTCCAGAGCCTCGCAAGGGGAATTCGGCAACACTCTTGTGTTATACATAAGTGTTTAAATTAAAAGAAATTTTAATTTGGTCAACTTAGTTTTAATTCCGCATTATTTGTTCACTAGTGACCATTAGATTAGCCATCACCTATTCACCCCCCCTCTAGGTGATCTTACACTACTTTCTCGGTATACCACTATATAAGTTGTCCGCAATCACTACTACAATATACGGTTTTAACGCCAGGAGTAGTCATCCACTTGGGAAAATTCGACTCCGTTGCCGAATCGGGAGCCTAAAGTCAGAAGTGACGTGCTATGTCATTGACGTTGACACGTCATACAACCTGCTATTAGGACGACCGTGGATTCACGCCAACTGGATCGTTCCCTCCACGCTGCACCAGTGCTTCAAATATGTTGAAGATGACGCGACAGTACGAACTGTCTTTGCTGAGAAGCAACCATTCAAAGGGGTGAAAAATTACTTCACTGACGCTCTCCTGTATCAAGAGACCGGTGAAACATCCAAAGAATCACTGTCGGACGATGATGATAGTGGCAATGAGGCGGATTCAGAATCTGAAGCAGACATGCCAGCTATTTTTATTGGTGAACCAATTATAGCATGTCTTAATAATCCCCAATGTAACACTCCTTTTGAAGATGAGGGTGAATGGGTAATTAATGATAATATTTTTTTTTGATTATCCTGCGAGTATTGGGTTGTCTGAATCCATCATGGATAGCACTTTGCACATCCCTTTACATAGACCAAGTGCATCCAACACACCCATGGAATCTGTAGAAGAGGCCGTTTTGGTAATCCCTCCATCCAAAGAAGGTCAATTACCAATAATATTCGGCAGAGCCCAACCACGAGGGTCCACAGCCGCAGATTCAAGTTCGGACTCAGACACCCACAATTTTTCTATTACGCGCGATCAGCACGCCATATGATGAAGAAAATGGGGTACATCCTAAAGCATGGAGAGGGCCTGAATTTCAGAAAAGGAAGGCGTAGTTTGCTGCGTAACTTTGTGCCAAAAAGGAAGCCTGCAAATTACTATGATAATACACGCAGGGGGTTGGGATATGTTACACCCACATCGCCAGCAACGGTTTAATTCAGGGATGACGAACCGATTCCATCACATTCTGCCTCATCCTCCGAGTGGGACTCAGATGTCAGTGTGGGAATGATGTTCGAGAATCTCACCGTTAATATGACCTCAAGCAGTCAATTGGAGCCGGCGGAAGCTACTGATGAGGAACCATGGGCTCAGTAATTAGATCTCCAATGGGAAAAGCGATTCGAACTACGCGACCCACCTACTGAAGACAAGGTGATGCAGGTCAACTTGGGTAGTCAAGATCACCCTAAGCCCCTCTTTATAAGTGAAAGCTTATCACTTACAAAAAAGGAAGAATTAATAATACTCGTAAATGAGTACATAGACGTCTTCGCGTGGAACTACGAAGATATGCCCGGACTTGATCCGCAAGTAGCCATGCATCGTCTAAATATCAGACCTGACGCCAAGCCAGTCAAGCAGCAACAATGTCGGTTTCGCCCAAACATTATGGGGTCTATTGAAGCTGAAGTTCATAAGCTCATTGCATGTGGCTTCATACGGGAGGAACAACATCCAGATTGGGTTGCTAATATCGTTCCCGTCCTCAAGAAGAATGGAAAAATACGGATCTGCATCGACTACCGTGATCTCAATACAGCTTGTCCTAAAGACGAATTCCCATTGCCCATCACCGATGTCATGATTGAAAATACCTGTGGATTCGAAAGAATGTCTTTTATGGACGACTTTTCAGGGTACAACCAGATTAAGATGTACCCCGACGACGAGAAGCATACTTCATTCCGAACACCATTGGGGGTATACTGCTACACTGTGATGCCCTTCGGACTAAAGAACGCCGGAGCAACTTATCAGCGGGCAATGAGTACAATCTTCCGCGATCATCTCCGAAAAACGGTAGAATGCTATGTCGACGACATTGCTGTCAAAAGCCGCAACAAGAATGACCATCTTCGTGACTTGAGAACGATGTTCGACATAATGCGGGCTCATCAACTAAAAATGAATCCGACAAAATCCTTCTTGGGAGTTTCGAGTGGCAAGTTCCTTGGGTTTATTGTTACATCAAAAGGAATTCATCTTGACCCAGACAAGGTCAAAGCCATTCAGAGAATGCATCCACCGAGGAATCTCAAAGAGCTTAGAGGCTTACAAGGTAGACTGCCTTATATTAGAAGATTCATCGCAAATCTCTCAGGCCGCTGTCAGCCGTTCACCCGACTCATGAAAAAGGGTGCTTCCTTCGTATGGGATCAAGCTTGTCAGGAAGCTTATGAAGACATCAAGATATATCTCACAAAACCTCCAGTCTTAGTGGAACCTACATCAGGGAAACCATTCTTGCTTTATGTGAAAGCTATGGACCATTCCCTTGGTGCCCTACTTGCTCAAAAGGACGACAATGGTCACGAGCAGGCCATTTATTATTTGAGCAGGACTCTGATAGGAGCCGAATCTCGCTATAATCCTATCAAGAAAGAGTGCTTAGCCCTTGTCTTTGCCGTTCAGAAGACACGACATTATTTGATCGGCCAAACCATACATGTCATCTCCAGAGTGAATCCTCTGCGTCTCCTCATGATGAAGCCGAGATCACTGAATTTAAGATTAGCTAAATGAGCACTCCTTTTGTCTCAATACGACATGATCTTTATCCCTCAGAAGGCGGTTAAAGGCCAAGCCCTTGCAGAGTTCTTGGCCGCTCATCCAGTCCCAGAGAACTCAAAACTTCATGAAGATATTCCGGATGAAGTCTTCGAGTCTAATATAACTTCAGAGGATGAAGTTGGCAGATGTTCTTCGATGGAGCATCACGGATAGGCCCCAAGGGCAGGATCATCGCTGGCGTGGGGGTGGTGTTTATCTCTCCACAGAATCACGTCCTTCCTAGAGCATTCTCTCTGACGGAATCATGCTCCAACAATGTAGCGGAATATAATGCTCTGCTCATCGGCCTTCAGCTCGCCCATGGAATGGGGGTACGCTACCTTGAAGCTTACAGCGATTCAAAACTGATTATCAATCAGGTTAAAAGCGAATATGAGGTCCGTCACGAAGACTTGGTGCCGTATTATCACACAGTCATCAAATTGGCTAATCTGTTTGATGGCTTCTACATCGGGCATTTATCTCGATCTCAGAATACCAAGGCAGACGCTCTTGCTGCATTAACAACAACACTAGCCTTACCAGTCGACACCGAGTATCACCTCACAGTGGCAACTCGACACCTTGTATGCTCTAAGCATATGTTAAGAACCCGAGAGGTCTGTAATATCTCGACGGATCTTGAGGCGAGAGATTGGTGATTTCCTATCATCGACTATGCCTTACATGGTCTGCTGCCAGACGATACTAAAGAAGCGGCATCTATCAGACGAAGGTCTCTCCGTTTCTACTACGATCCAACTCTGAAGACACTTTACCGTCGTTCATATGACGGTGTCCTCCTCCGTTACCTTTCCAATTCAGAGGCGCAGGAAGTGCTTAAAGAAGCACACGATGGCATTTGCGAAGCTCATCATCTAGGTCCAAAACTTAAAGACAGGTTGCATAGGCTTGGATACTATTGGCCAACCATGATGGCCAATGCCATCCAATATGCACGAAGGTGTAAAGCGTGCCAAATTCATGCGGACTTCATACACCAGCCCCTGGAGTTGCTCCACCCAACTGTTGCTTCATGGCCATTTGAAGTATGGGGAATCAATGTCGTAGGGCCAATCAGCCCCTCTTCGACAAAAGGACACCGGTTTATCCTGACAATAACCGATTACTTTTCAAAATGGGCAGAAGCCATACCACTCGTTGAAGTCAAAACTTCTAGCGTGGTTAATTTCATTAAACACCATGTCATCCATCGATTTGGTGTCCCTAGGCGGATCATCCAAGATAACGGCCCCCAATTCATAAGCTAGGTATTCTATCGATTCTGCGATAAATACCGAATTCAGAATGTGGCTTCAACTGCCTATAATCCCGCCGCTAATGACTTGGCGGAAGCATTCAACAAAACAATCATCAAGTTACTCAAGAAGCTCGTCTCCTCGAATAAGCGAGATAGGGACGAAAAGCTTGGTGAATGTCTTTGGCTTACCGAACCACAGTTCGGACCCTGACAGGCAATACGCCTTTTTTCCTGGTGTACGGGTGTGAAGCAGTCATACCATTGGAAATTTAGATGCCGTCATTACGAGTTGCTCTGACCACTAAGATCACATCAGAGGACAATGATCGGTTGCGTCTTCAAGAGCTCGATGCCCTAGATGAGAAGCGACTACAAGCTCAGCAACATATCGAGTTGTATCAAGCTCGAATCTCAAACGCCTTCAATAAGAAGGTCAAACAGAGAATCTTCCAGAAAGGAGATTTGGTTTTAGCCGTCAGACGACCGATGATTATGACGCACAAGACCAAAGGCAAGTTTCAGCCTAAATGGAGGGACCGTTTGTAATAGAAACAGTCTATTCAAACGGTGTGTATCGCCCTATGACTTCAGATGGTAATCTACTTATGATGCCAATCAACGGCAGGTTCTTAAAAAAGTACTATCCTTGATTAAGGATCCTTCTCATGATCAAGTTAACGTTACACCTCTGATCAAGACCTTCAAATCCAAGGTACGCAGAAAGAAAGCCTCTATCTTCCTCCAAATGGGATCATACAACCATAAACCAGTAGGAACCTGGTCATACATTGTTTGTCTCAAAGGAGAATCAAGGTTACACATACGCTAACCAAATGATCCAACATCCTTAATGGTTAAGGATAGAGGAAAATGTTGGCCTTTAAGCCCAACATAAGTCCTCGACAACTCATCATGCTGAGGAGAATAGCTGTATGACCCGGGAAAGGAGAGAGACGAGAATTTGCGGTAAAAGTTTTCCTTGAATCAAATGAAAAGGATTACAACAAAAACTGTTCCTTCCGATTATAAGGGAGGGAGAATATTGAATCTTGAATTCCCCCTTTGTTTAATGCTGGGTTCTTCGTGTGGCGGTGGAGAGTGAATCTTGTTCTCCGTTGACCAGATGACCGTCCTTCTGGGATCTCCTCTTCGGCTGGTAGGAAGAGTAACTCAGCTCTGTCTACCAAAACTCTCGAAGAGAAGGTAGGCGAAAGCTAGCTCGTACGCAGCGAACTTGCTGAAGAGTTGATCTGCTTCTTTTCTCTCTGTGTCGCCCTCTTGTTGCTGATTGCCAAAAGTTTGACCTTGATGCTGATTGCCCCAAAAAAAGTCCCCCTTCTTCATAGCGACGGGGCTATTTATAGAGGTTTAGGGGGTGATCGTGCCCCCTAAAAGTGCTCCACGATGAGGGGCCACTTCCCGCTACTTGTGCGGTGAATGGCCCCGTAATCCGGGTGGTTACAACTGAGGCGCGGGTGTCAGGCCGACGCACCTTGATGCTGAGACGCGGGTATCGAGCCGACGCGCCTTGATGCTAAGACGCGGGTGATAGTGCCAACGCGCCTTGATGCCGAGACGCGGGCCAACGCGCATTGATGCTGAGACGCGGGCCAACGCGCCTTGATGCTGAGACGCGGGCGATAGTCCCTCGCGTTTAGAGTTTGGAACTTTGCTTCTCAATGGTTTGTCCTCTAGTAACTTTTGGACAGCCTACAGAACCCCCTCCAAAGTTTTCGATATTCCGCAGTTAACTGGGACGGATTTCGAAATACTTTGGACTCTAGCTGAATTCACCTTCGTGACTGGACTGTTGATGCTCCGGGTTCGATCTTATCTTTTGGTCTTCACGAGTGTACTGTTGAAACTCTCTGAAACCACTAGAGTTGATCATGTTGAGTGTTTAGATGCACAGTCTAAACCTCCCCGATTGCTTTTAGTCTTGTCACGAGTGTGCTTTAAGCCAGGAGTGGTTGGTCGTCTGCTTGCGTCAGTGTACTGTTGAACTGATTTTGCAGAAGCAGGAGGCCGAACGCAGGTTCTTTTTCAAAAAGCCGAGATGGTACTGCTGTAAAGACGCGATTTCTGTAGGGTGCGTCCTTTGGCAATGGAGACGCGACTGATCTTCATAAGGCAGACGTGATGTTCAGCTGAAGACGCGAACTTCGGAGAGACGCATCTTTTGAATATAGACGCGATTGTCTGGGCGCATTTATGGCGATGCTGACGGGGCATATCCATCGAAGAGACATGGTCGTCGGGTGCGAGTCTGTGCCGTGTCATGATTACGCCGCCAGCTGGCCTGGGGAACCGGCAGGATTTTCACCTTTTGGCGCGCGGATTTCCCGGTTCATTAACTGAACCGCGCCACGTGTCAAAGGATGACTCGCCGCGGAGCCGTGGCGCATGATCTTCTCTGTTAAAGATGATTTGGTTCCACGCGTCAAGCGGTGACTCGCTGCAGCGTCTATCGGGCTACACGCCGCGTATCGTTGCGTCTTATCGGGCCACACGCCGCGTATCTTCGCGAATCCTTGTGCCTATAAATAGCCACAGTTAAAGAGATACCTCTTCTTCTCCGAACGCCCTTGTTCAAGAAAGAGAGTTATCTTCTTCCTCTGTTTGAACTGTTCATCTCCATTACTGGACTTTAGAACTATTCATCTCCATTTACTGGAATTAAAGATGGCACCCAAGACCAAGCCAACCGCATCTTCTTCACGGGCGACCGCCGCCGAGGCCCAGAGGGGCACTTCTTCTGCGCAGGACGCTGCTTTCCCAGGTATAATGCCCTTTTAGGCGTGGATTTCGCCATTAATGGAAGCCCATAGAACCCTAAGAATTTTTAACACAAGATATAACTCGTGTTTGATTCTCAGACGCGGTCTCAGACGCAGTCTTTGAGTTGATAACCGTGGCGCGGGTTT
Organism: Agave tequilana; assembly: GCA_038442645.1. Taxonomy (NCBI): domain Eukaryota; kingdom Viridiplantae; phylum Streptophyta; class Magnoliopsida; order Asparagales; family Asparagaceae; genus Agave; species Agave tequilana. The sequence goes on from JAVJIF010006453.1 coordinate 61,595, forward strand.
GGACCCTCGCGCCATTGGGTCCTGCGCTTCAGATTCTTCACTTAGAATATTTCTAATTGTGAAGAGTTCAGACGCGGACTTGGTTTACAGAACGCGGATTTGATCCTTGCGTTCTGTTTCATCAGCTGCTGATTTTGATGAATCTGGCGTCCGAGTTCAAGCACTTAGATATCTGGGGATGTGAAAGGAAGGGAGTTACTCTCCTTAACTTCTGGCGATTATGGTGATGGAAGGGTTAAGGTGGATAACTCCCTTCTTTTCGCACCCCAGAAGTGACATCAAGGAGAATGTGGTGGAGACGCGGATCCTGCAGGTCTGGACGCGGATTTAATAATTCCTGCGTCCAGTATCTCTTCTGCGTTTGGATGCGGTTTCGCAGGTCTGGACGCGGATTTGATAACTCCTGCGTCCAGTATCTCTTCTGCGTTTGGACGCGGTTTCGCAGGTCTGGACGCGGATTTGATAACTCCTGCGTCCAGTATCTCTTCTGCGTTTGGACGCGGACTTGCAGGTCTGGACGCGGTTTTGATAACTCCTGCGTCCAGTATCTCTTCCGCGTTTGGGTTAGGAACACTTAGCATATAAAGTGTCTAACTAAGTGTCTTTTCCTTTTGCAGTGCCCCGTACTCCTGCCTCACTCGCCAAGACGCGTCACTTTGGACACGTAGGTGGTGCTGACCAGGACTTGACCTTTGTGCTACGAAGGACTGCCCCTGTGACTGCTGACAAGTCTCCGGCTCGCAAGGAGAGGCTCTCTAATGTTGACATGAGAACTCTTCGGGTACTTATGACCGATGCGGCATTCACAACAGATGCTCGCGTCAAGTTGGAGAAGCCTGCCTTCTTCTTCGGAGATCGTATCGACGACGGCGGCTATCGTGTGTATGACGGAACTTATAAATGGCTCCGTCAGATAAAGGGTGAAAGATTCTTTCTTCCGGACATGGAGAGGATGTTCCCGCTGTCCTACTTCCAGCACATGTCCGTCCCTCGGAAGATGGAATGGGACATTTCTCGATATGTCCCCGAGATTACCCTCGGCGATTTGGGTTCCCATAAAGTGCATCGTCATGATAGCCATGACAGGTTGGTTCTCGGCCTATTCCCTGGGTCGCGCAAGTCTGACGTTCCGGCGGGAGAGATACCGCAACTTGGCACTACCTTCCTCAACGCGTTCATGGAAGCGGAGGGTGATTATCCGGTCGGGTTCCGTGCGCCCGGGTGGGTCCATTCCACGGAGAACTACTGGTGGGGCAGAATGGTAGGTTTCGTCCTCACCGACCTTGGGGATCTGCTACAACACGTGGGACTGTACGTGGCGGTCAGGGCCGTACAGTGGGGTATCCCACCAGGCTCTCATAACTTTTTCAGGATTCTGGAGCGCTACAATCCGCTGACGGGGACGTTCTTTACCCCGGTCGGAGAGATGGGCCTTGCAATGCACGAGCTACATGAGGTCTCGGGGCTATCGACAGGGGACATCCCATATGAGGAATATGTCCTGACCACTAAGGAGCTCCACTACTTGAAGAAAGAGTTTCCTGGGGTGTACGAGACTTATTGGGAAGTGATGTGTCACTTCCACATCTGTGGTCAGATAACCACCTGGCGGTCGCAGGGAGTCAAGCAACTGTCTTGGGCCAGTTACTTATTTAATGGTATCGATAGTAAAGATACTCTGATAACCCGACTGGTTCCCAGTTCCGACAGGGAGATTGAAGACAGGATCGACCAGGCTTTTGAAGGCTTCTACACCACGGTCTCGAACGAGGACGGTTTCAACCCTGACCTGGTTTTTGAAAGCTTCCACCATCAAGCCCGGACCCCAATCTCCGATAGGGCACTGTTGGCAGGCTTCTTGATGCTGTGGCTGAAGCGTTGTGTGGTGCCCACGTTGCCACATGAAGTTATTGTTGCTGACGTGGTGTACCCGGCGGTGCTCCTGGCTCATAGCAACCCTATAGCCCTTCTCCCGGCCATGGTGGCTGGTATTCAGAGCGGGTTGCGGGCGCTAAACAAGAGTTTCTGCGAGGCGCCGAAAACTACCGACTCCAACGGCAAGCCATATGTCGACTCAGAGGGGAATCCGACGGTGAAGCGTCCTAACCCTCAGATCGAGCTGCCTTATACGTACCTTCTGGCTTGGTACGTGATGCACTCCCTTCTTTGATGACGGCGGTGCGTTGGAGGGAGAGTTCCGTCCCTTTTGTACAGCGGTTGGAGGGTTCGAGGTGGAGTGACGTTTACATATATTACGTCCGGAAGCGACTTTCAGATCCCGCGAACTACCAGATCAATCGCTGCTTCCCCGAGATCCCTGGTGCATCTTCCGGGGATCTATGTGCTGATTCCGCGGGCTCAGATGGCTTCACGAGGTTGTCCACGGGAGCCTTTTGGTGGTTGATCAATATCCGACCCGGATATGTGCTTTTCCGGCAGGGGACTTCATGCACCATCGAGCCGTACATGCCGAATCGTTTCGCTCGACAGTTCGGCTACGATCAACTCTACGTCGGGAATCCCAACGCTCGACTCGCCTTCGAAGGGAACTTGTTCGAAGGTGCTCGGGCTTGGTACTACAGTGTGGCCGGAGGGACGGGAGCAACTTTCCGTCTACCTATCGAGGGGCCCAAGTGCCGCATGAGTTTCAGCTTCTGCACCTGGTACTTTCAGGTTAACCAGTCACCGGACTTTGCTCCGGGGTCTTCATGTATTGAGAGTATCAATGCAAGTCTCGAGGCAAGGTCAGAGTCTGGTAAGCCCTCGAAACTCACCGAACAGTACCTGAAGGCCCAGAAGGAGGTCGGGAGAAGATCGGGAAGGGAGCCGCGGGCAGTAAGGGCGGAGCCGCAAGCAGCAAGGGCGGAGCCACGAGCAGCAAAGACTCGCGGGGTGGTGAGCAAGCATCGTCAACGTTCTGCTTCAACTGCTGAACCTGCTCCCAAGAGGGTTCGGGGAGACTTGACAACCGAAGTCTCCCGCTCTGAAGCCATCCCTGCTGTCGTTGAGGTACCGAGGGAAGAAGACATAGCTGAAGAGGATATTCCTTTAGTCCGTCCCCTTAGGTCGAGCAGCAGATACCGTAGGTCTGCGGAGGAAGGGGAGCTCGTCGACAGAGCCATCTCCGCTGATGAGGATGAGCAGCTAGAGGTCGACATCATGAGTGGAGGAGATGTCGATATTCCGGGGATTTCAGTTCGACCCGGGTCTTTACTTGCTCATGAAGGGAGAGATGAGGTACAGCAACCTGGGTCGCCTTGTGTCTTCATTACCAGTCCTCGGGCAGTTGACCCCAGTCCTACCACTGGGATTATTGGTGGCAAGGCTCCGGTTGCAGAAGTTTCGCGCGAGGCGCTATCGTCTTCCTCACTCTCAGGGGAAAGCGAGTTTGAAGACGTGGTTGACTATGGTGATGAACCCGTTTTTCCTGATCCGAGAAAGTTCTCCCATATCTCGGAGGAAGAAATGTACGGGGGTGAGTCATCAACGGTGTCGCAGCCGGCGATTGTTCCCGCGGGAGGTACTCTTTTCACCTTTTGGCCTAATTTCCCCTTTTTAATTTTGAAGAGGAGGCTTTAACATTCTCCTTTTTTATGTTGCAGGATTGGCTGAGAATGTCGAGGCTGCACCCTCCTCGCAGATCGAGGAAATGGTACAAGAGTTGACCCAGCCAGAAGGGGCTACGGCTTTGGTGGCCGAGATAACTCCAGCGAGGGCCACTACTGATGCCGGGGAGGCTTCTCCTTTGCCGGAAGAGGAGGCAACCCCTAAAGCCGGGGCAGAACCCATTCTGCCGGGTGAAGGGGTTACTATTGAAGCCAGGGAGACTTCCACTCCGCAGGATTTGCCCAAGGATTCGGCGTCTCTGGACCTCCCAGATGGTAAGGAAGTTTCTGATATTTTAAATGTTTCGCTTTTCTCCTTTGTGGCTAATGTCACAATAACTTGCAGAGAGGACTGAGGGGGCTCAGATGGAGAGTCCGACGGTCGGTACCTTTCCAGAAGGCCACGCAGCTCAGGTCTCGGCTGAAGCTTCTGAAGAGGTTGCGCTTACTACTCCATCATTAGCTGTGGAGGTTCCTGCAGAGACAACACCTCCGGAAGCGCCAGTGGCCAGTCTCGCTCTTGACGTATCGACGGTCAGCACGACTCTTGCGCAAAAAGAGCCGGCTTGCACCCCTTTCTCCATGATAGAAAGGGGGTCGGGGAGTACCTTGGGTGATGATACCATGGATTTCCTGACACGCAAGACGGTGCAGCAGTTCCTTGACGCGATGCGATCGTGCATCGATTTTATCCTGTCTGGGCGTAGCTCTTTTGATTTTTCCCGGACGTTTCTTGGAAACATGGTCGGGAACATCGAATTAACTGGAGGCTCCTCGCTTGCTAAGTCGTGTATGCTGTTGGTGGAGCGATTGGGAAGTGACCTGAAAGAGCTGAAGTCTTTGGACAATGCTAGCTCTTCTCAAGAAGCCCAGGTCATCTTGACTAGGCTCCTAGCCAATCAGGAACGAGAGCGACAGGATGTGGAAGCACAAGTTGCTGAAGAGGTCCGCAATCTCGAGCGTCTCCAAGCTGAATGCCAGAAACTGGCTGACGATTCAATGGAATCCGAGTTCATCCGGCAAAACGCAGAGCTCGCCATTACCAATGCTCGGTCGGCCATTGCTAAAGCGGAAGCCATGATTGCGGATAATGAGAGGACGCTTGTCACCATCCGGAAGAGGCTGGAGGAGCAACAAGCTGCGAAGGCTCGGGCTGAAGAAAGCCAGACCATTCATTCCTCCAGGTTGGAATCTTTGCAAGCACAGCTGGCTGCAAAACCCTTTTTATCTGAAGAGGCTTTGCGGGTCCAAGCCGTGATGGAGGCTGAGAAGGCACGTCAGCACGAGATGCATCGTCTCAGGGAACGTATTCGTTCTTTGCCGGATCAAGACTTTTAGCCTCTTCTCCTTCTTCCCTCCCCTTTTTTTTGTAAAGAAGAGGACACTCTATTAGAGTATTTGTATCCACTTTTACTATCTTCGATATAATAAAAGTTTCTTTTGAAATTTTGTTCCATCTTCTTTGTTTAGCTGTGGATGAATTCAACTCCCTGATCGCTGGCTGTGAATATTGAACTTAGGCAAGACTATGTTCTTTCAATGAGACGCGGCGTAGACTCTAAGTCTTCTTGATGAGACGCGGCATTGATCTATAGAGTGAGACGCGGTCATCATTCAATAGGAACTTAGATTTCACTAAGTCCTTTTGATGAGACGCAGCGTCAATCACAGGGTGAGACGCGAATTTGTCTTGCTGAGCAGGACGCAGATAGAGCAGACGCGAGGGACGCAGCATTGTATGCTGAAGGGACGCGACTTTGAGTCACGTGGACGCTCCTTTAAAGCGCGGGTGGATGCCTTTTAATTTGAGAATGGTGACGCGTATTCTTAGACGTGGCTTTCCCATCTGCATTTAATGCAGCCGGACGCGACTTTGCTGTCTGCGTTTGATGCAGCCTGACTTAAAGATTTTATGAGATCTTTGACCGTCAAGTCTTCACTGACGATTGAACGTCAAGTCTTCACTGACGTTTGGGAAACCGGGTCATCCGTTGTTTTCCAAGGCAGTTGTCCACACGTCAATTTTTCATTGGACTTGGGCGTTTTAACGCTCTTTAATGCAAAACCGGCGCTGGCGGTTGGAAATCGGTGTCTGCGACGGTTCCCAAAGTGACGCTCCACGCGTCAGTCCTCCATTGGGCTTTGACAGTCGTGCGCGACGGTTCCGATTGATGCACCATTAATAGCAGTTATTAGGGTCTGCCTATAAATAGGGCTGACCCTATTCCTCTTTGACAATCCAGACCTTGGATTGCTCTTTCTTTGGTTTGCTCTGAGAAGTCTCGCCTCCTTCAAAGTCTCTAAAAGGGATCCTGTGTTCATGGATAAAGATGGCTCTGTGGATGGAGACGACCCAGGGCTTTTATGCTCCTGTTTGGTCTCTTCAAGAAAAAGCGTCTCCTGGATCATCTTGCTCGTTCGCGTTTGGATGCAGAGAGCCCAACTCTCGGTAGAGGCCTCTGCCGGTATGCTGTCCCGACCTGCCGTGATGTTTCTAGTCCACCCAAGTTTGCATTTTGGCATAATCACCTGGAATTTTCTCATGAAGTCTGAGTTGGTGCATTCCTTCTGGAATCTGCGCCGCCAACTTCCCCTCTGGACGCAAGTGCTGAAATCTTTGGCGCGGGCTTTGTTCGTTAAGCTGGCGTTTAAGGCCATTGACTTGAGCGAATTCTAAATTGGGCTGAAATTTTCAGACCCGAATCTTGCAACTCTTGTTTATTCAACAGGGAGATGGCAATTTTCGGCGTCTGAAGTTTCTCGCGTCTTGTGCTTTTAAACGCGGGCGTAGAATGAGACCGCGTTTTGATTCGCGTTTGTCTCTGCTGACGCAGCAGTTTGGCTCACCGCGTGGGTCATTCCGCGTCTGCTTGGCTGACTGCGTGGATCATTCCCGCGTCTGCTTGGCTGACTGCGTGGATCATTCCCGCGTCTGCAGTCTGCATTTGCGACTTAGTTTTTCTCTGTTGAAACATACTAAGTTGCAGATTGTTCTGATTCCTTTGTTTCATTCCTTGCAGGTAGACTTGCTGGTTTGCTGGGCCCCTGGAAGGATGCTTTGGCCGGCGAACTTGTTCGATGTTCACCTATAAGAGAGTATATTATGGTCCTCGTCACCTATAAGAGAGTATATTACGTCTCTAACGAGGACCCAACCCTCGCCAAGGTCTCTTCAGATCTGCTTCGCCATTCATGCCTGCTGGCAAGAGATGGTCAGGCTATGCATGACGGCGATGAGGGTTCCGGCGGTTGTGGTGGCGGACAAGATCCTCTTCCTCTCCCACTCCAGAAGTCACATCAAGGACTCGTCATGTCTGCTGGATGTTCTGCTGGGGAAGAGATGTTCATAAACGAAGGGTTGCAGGACTTTCTGCTGCCACCAGACCTCAAGAACACCATTGCTCTTAGCTTAGTCAGCTAGGGCGCTTTCGATGTTTACATCATGCATCGTGGTGTAACCAGCTTCTATTGTAGCCACAAAACATCGCGCACTTGGAATCAGACGCGGCTTGTAAGGAGTGAGTGCAACCTCTGAGAGAGAGAGGGACTTCTTTGTACTCCTTAATTGTAACACTCAATCTTATTGCATAAGAGAGTGTTTAAGAGAGCGTTTTGTATCACTTTCATATGTTCGGAAATAAATAAAAGTGACACTTTTCTTTTTGCCTCTTTCATTGTCTTGAACTTTTTATCTTAGACTCGTAGAAGCAAAGAATCTTTGACTTTGTTAAAATTATGATGGTAACTTTAATAAGTCAGATTTTGCAGGAGAAGATCCTATTTCAGGAACTCTCACAATACTGTCAGAGGTGTAATATCAACTTGACAGAGATGAAAATTTTGATGAACCTGTCACTTTATAAGAGAAAGTGACAAGCAGAATTGGTACCCCCAGGAAGGGTGAACTTTTCTCAAGTGTTTGGGATTAACTTGACTGAACTCAACTGGGGATTTGATGGAAACACTGTTGACGGTGAAGTATTAACCTAACAATGTTTTTAGGTAGACTTGTTATTCTGTTGAAGAGAATAACAAGTGGGACTAGACTCGTGGGGAATCTAGGAAAGTTTGTTACCGTCAGAGGTGTGATATTAACTTAACGGGTTGAAAGTGGTCTTGTCAGAAGTGTAATGTTAACTTGACAAGGACGTGAGTCAGAGGTGTGATATTAACTTAGCTCAGAAGTTCACTGTTATAGGTGTAATGTTTAACTTGACAGTGAGGGTAATGCTAGAGGTGTAATGTTGAACTTAGCATTGGTCATCTCGGCTTGGATAAGGAAGTCCGAGGGAAAGTCATGGCCATAGGTGTATTGTTGAACTTAGCAATGACTTGGATGCTAGAGGTGTGGTGTTTACTTAGCATCATCCATTTCAGCTTCGATATGGAAGTCTGAAGAAAAGTGACTGTCAGAGGTGTGATATTAAACCTGGCAGAAACTTGGTCACTGTTTAGAGGTGTGGTGTTGAACTTTAACAGCAATTTGTCAGAGGTGTGATGTTAACTTGACAAAGATTGTCTCATGATGAGAGCAACTTTGAGGACCTGTCATTCTATTGGTGAGAATTGACAAGTGAAAGTTTGAAGTGCCAGAGGTGTAGTGTTAACTTGGCAAATTTGAAAATTTGGTATTCCGTGTAGAGTTGACAAGCAAAATTTGTACTCGACAAGGAATATTAAAAAGTTTCCATTACCAGAGGTATAGTGTTAACTTAGTAATGGTTGTATTTTGTAGACCTACCATTCTGTGGATGAGAATTGGTAGGGGATTTTGGAGGAAGAGTGGAGCCAAGTCCACTTTAGGATTTTTAGCAAACCCTCAGCTATCAACGGATTTGAGGTGCCTTTACCAACTACCGTTTGAGTTGGGCTAGCCATGCTATTCCCCTCAGCATGATGAGTTGTCGAAGACTTATGTTGGGCTTAGAAGCCAACATTTTCCTCTATCCTTAGCCGTCGGAGGCGTTGGATATCAATGAAGAAGCTCTTCTTGTTTTGATCAGAGGTGTACTTTTAACTTGATCAGCAGAAGAATACCATCTAAGGATAGTATTTCTTCAGGAACCTGCCATTGATCGGCATCATGAGTGTATCGCCGTTTGAAGTTATGAGGCGATATGATCCATTTGAGTAGACTGACTCTACTACAAATGGTCCTTCCCATTTGGGTTGGAATTTTCCTTTTGTCTTGTGCGTCATCACCATGGGTCTTCTGACGGCTAAGACAAGATCGCCTTTCTTGAAAGTTCGTACTTTAACTTTCTTGTTGAAAGCTCTGGTGATTCGAGCCTGGTAGAGCTCGATTTGCTGTTGGGCTTGCAGGCGCTTGTCGTCTAAGGCCTCCAACTCTTGGAGTCGCTGTCGATGCTTCTCCTCTGTTGTCATCTCCGCTGTCAAGGCGACACGTAGAGATGGAATTTGAATTTCTAATGGGAGCACGGCCTCACAGCCGTATACCAAAGAAAACGGCGTGGCTTTAGTTGGGGTTCGCACAGTTGTGCGGTAGGCCCATAAGCATTCACCCAGTTTGTCGTCCCAGTCTCGTTGACTTTTCGAGACAAACTTTTTGAGAAGCTTGCCAATAGTCTTGTTGAAAGCTTCTGCGAGGCCATTGGCGGCAGGATAGTATGCCGTTGAGGACACACTCTGGATTCTGAACTTAGCGCAGAATCTCTGGAAAGCCTGGCTGATGAACTGGGGTCCATTGTCATGGACAATTCGCCGAGGTACGCCGAAACGGTAAATAACGTGATGTTTCACGAACTTGATCACGTTCGACGACTTGACCTCCTTCAAAGGGATGGCTTCAGCCCATTTGGAGAAGTAATCGGTTATCGCCAGAATGAACCGATGTCCTTTTGATGATGGCGGGCTGATAGGACCAACCACGTCCATGCCCCACATTTCGAATGGCCAGGTAGAGGCCGTAGAGTGGAGATAGCCTGGCGCTTGATGGATAAAGTCGCCATGCACTTGGCAGGCGTGACATTTCTTGGCATAAGTGACGGCATCGGCAATCATCTTAGGCCAATAGTAACCCAACCTTTGGAGTCGATGTGCCAGTTTTGGGCCAGGTTGATGGGCTCCACACATACCGTCGTGGGCCTCTTTCAATACCTCTTGTGCTTCGTTTGGCGAGAGGCACCGGAGTAAGATCCCGTCATGCGATCGACGATACAATGTTCGCGTAATCGCATTATAATAGAATTTGGGGGCTTTCCTTCGAATGGCAGCCGCTTCTTTGGCGTCCTCAGGCAGGATGCCATACAAGACGAAATCAATGTAGGGGAACCGCCAGTCTCTAGGTTCTGGACCGGTTGACGCTTCAAGTGCTTCTTCGCGGTGACGACCTCCCGTTGACTCCTGATAATCCTCGAGAGCATTTCTCGGGCAATACAGGTCGTGGCTGTAGACGAATATCTTCTCCATTGCTCCAGCTGGCAGAGCTAAGGAGGCAGCCAGGGAGGTGAGTGCATCTGCGTGCGCATTTTGCCTGCGCGGTACATGGTCGATGTAGAAGCTTGTAAATCCCTCGGCCATGCGGATAGTTGCATCGTAATAGGGTACCAAGTCTTCATGTCTGACTTCGTACTCCCCGCGAACTTGGCTGACGATGAGCTTGGAGTCGCCGTATGCCTCGAGATTTTTAACGCCAATCTCATCGGCGAATTGCATCCCAATCAAAAGAGCGTTGTATTCCGCCACATTATTGGAACAAGGCTCGGTCAGTGAGACAGCTCGGGGAATCACATAATTTTGTGGGGAGACGAGTATCACTCCTACCCCTGCTACTATGTGTCCTTTCGGGCTTGTTCTTGATGCACCGTCGAAGAAAAGTTGCCATACTTGACTTTCGAACGATGTCTGAGTCAGGCAGACTTCAGCAACTTCATCTGGGAGATCCTCGTAGAGTTTGACTGCCCTCGGATCTGGGTGTTCAGCTAAGAAGTCTGCCACCGCTTGTCCTTTAATAGCCTTTTGTGGCAGAAAATGCATCTCATATTGGGAGAGCAATATGGCCCATTTTGCCAGTCGGCCATTTAGTGATGATGGTTTAGTCATAAGTAACCTCAGGGGGTTGACTTTTGATATGACATTTATAGTTTGGCCTACCAGATAGTGTCGCATTTTCTGGATAGCGAACACCAGTGCCAAACATTCTTTCTCGATCGGGTTATACCGATGTTCGGCTCCGATCATTGTTCTACTTAGATAGTAGATTGCTTGCTCACGTCCCTGATCGTCATTCTGAGCTAGTAGAGCTCCCAAAGAATGATCCATTGCTCGGACGTACACCAGAAACGGCTTTCCGGATACTGGAGCTGCAAGGACTGGTGGTTGGGAGAGGTATTGCTTGATTTCCTCGAATGCTTGTTGGCAAGCATCATCCCAAATGAATGAGACACCCTTCTTCATCAGCTTAGCGAAGGGTTGGCATCTTCCGGAAAGGTTTGAGATGAACCTGCGGATGTACGCCAATCGTCCTTGTAATCCCCTGAGCTCCTTGAGGCTTTTTGGGGGTTGCATCTCCTGGATAGCGCGGATCTTTTCCGGGTCCAAATGGATTCCGGTGGAGGTTACAACAAATCCTAAGAATTTGCCACTGGCCACCCCCAGGAAGGACTTTGTGGGATTCATCTTCAATTGATGAGCCCGCATGATGTCAAAGACCACCTTCACATCCGCTATGTGATCACCTTTAGTGCGGCTTTTTACCGCGATGTCATCAACATAACATTCCACCGTTTTGCGTATTTGCTGATGGAAAATAGCATTCATGGCCCTTTGATATGTTGCCCCTGCATTCTTCAGTCCGAAGGGCATGACGGTGTAGCAATACACTCCTAGGGGTGTCCTAAAGGAGGTGTGCTTTTCATCATCAGGATACATTTTGATTTGATTGTATCCTGAGAATCCATCCATGAAGGACATTCGCTCGAATCCGCAAGTATTGTCAATCATAACATCTGTGATCGGCAATGGGAATTCGTCTTGGGGCAAGCCTCGTTTAGATCACGGAAGTCGATGCAGATCCGGATCTTCCCGTTCTTCTTGGTGACGGGGACGATGTTAGCTACCCAGTCGGGATGCTGTTCTTCCCTGATGAAGCCAGAATCAATAAGTTTTCTGACTTCTGATTGAATTGCCTCCATTATTTCTGGGCGAAACCGTCGCTGCTGTTGTTTGACAGGCTTTTCGTCCGGATTGATGTTGAGGCGGTGCATGGCCACTTGCGGATCAAGTCCTGGCATATCTTCATAATTCCAGGCGAAGACGTCTATATACTCCTGTACAAGAGATATTAGACCCTTCTTCTCTGAAGGTGACAGGCCGTCACTTATGAAGATGGGCTTAGGGTTGGCCTCATCTCCTAGGTTGATCTGAACAACCTTGTCTTCTGTGGGTGGCTCACGTTGTTCGAAGCGGGTATCCCAAAGAGCATTTAAATGTTTGATCCAAGGGTCTGTATCAGATTGGATCATTTCTTCATTTCCATCTTCCAGGTGGCTTGTCGAAACCATGTTCACTGAAAGTTCCTTGAAGATGTTGCCGACACTGACATCTGACTCCCAAGATGATGTGTCTGAAGAGTAATCGTTGCTCGACGATTCTTGAGAATCGGAGGCTGATGGGACCGGAGTTGATACATAGCCCAACCCCCGGCGCGTCCGATGATAATAATCGGGGGCCTTTCCTTTCGGCACAAAGGATCGGAGTAGCGTTCTCCTTCCTCTGCCGAAGTTCAACCCGGGTCTGTTGGTTAGATCGTACCCCATGCATTTCATCATTTTGAGCGCTTTTGGTTCATAATGACTGAGCTGAGGGGATTCCTCTTCACCTTCCGAATCTTCGCGGGGCATTGGCTCAGATGAGATTCGCCCAAAGAGAATTGGTTTTTGGCCTTTCCGTCTGGCTGGAACCATGAATATAGATTCTTGCGCATTACCATTGTCTCGGTATGTCTCGAAGGATGACTTCACTGGTACATGCAACGATGTCAAAGCATCTACTGCCGACCAGGGATCGTCATCTATATCAGTGCTAGTGTCTGACGGTATTGAATCAGAAGCACACACAGGAAAATACGCAAAATCTAAATCTTCATTAATATACCAACCGCCTACATCATCGGTGGTATTATCGACATTGGGCTTATTAGTGCCTGTTACAAGTGGTTCTAACTCCCACAGGCACTCTTCTTTCTCGGGCTCAATGTCAGCCTCATTACCAGAGTCTGGCTCCTCTGGTTGCGGGGTTTCATTTGACTCCTCAGGATCCTGATATAGGAGGGAGTCAGTGAAATAATTTTCGACCCCTTTAAACGGATACCTCTCGGCTATCAACGTTTGAATTGTTCCACTCCCGTCAATGTATTTCATGACCTGGTGGAGAGTGGATGGAACGATGGAATTGCGGTGAATCCACGGTCGTCCCAGCAATAGATTGTAGGAAGTGTCGGCGTCGATAATGTAGCATGTCACTTCCGACCTGAGGCTTCCAATCTGACACCTGAGCTTGATTTTCCCCATTGGCCGGGTCTGGTTGGCATTGAACCCATAGATAGTCGTTTGGGTAGGGCTCAAACGATGGGTAGGAATGCCAAGATGTTGCATGACTCGGCGAGGCATGATGCTCAATGCGGACCCTGGATCTACCTGGATGCGGTTTACCTCAGACGATCCAATATACCCTGTGAAGTACAGGGGTCGATCATGCTTCCCTTTCACCTGCATATCATCTGCTGTGAAGGTAATGCAGGGAGCATTTGGGGAGGTGTGGAGACAATCCTCTACATCTTCCTCCTTCGGCACCTGGGTCATAAAGACCTCAGCATTTGCCAGAGCTTCTTGCAGAGCTTCTCTGGTGGACTTTGATAGTCTAAGAAGTTCATACAAGGTAATGCGTGCCGGAATGTTGGCCAACTGAGCCAGGACATCAAAGCGGTAAGGTGCCGTAGATCCTTCCACAATGCCCTTTTGAAGGGCTCGAGAAAATCGAGTCTCCTTCTGCTTCTCCACAGGTGACTTTGCGGAGGGCCTGACTGGCTCCGCAGTTGATTGTGGAGGGACTACTGCCGTCTCGCCGTATTGTTTCAAGTAGGGCTGTCCTGAACGAGTCCCCGTCGTTGGTTGGTTGGGCTCTGCGGCCAAGACTATCGTTTCCTCCTCTGAGTCGGTCAGTGAAGGGATATCAGTCTCCGCTTCTCGGGAAGAGGCGCATACCACGTTGCAAGATGAGGCTTTTGCCTTGCCTTTGGATTTCCTGTTGGTCACAGTAGTCCATTGTCGTGCATCGACAAGGTCAGGGTGGACCCACATGATTTCCCCTTGAGGCGTAGGGACGGGTACCAAGCCTTTCTCTTGCTGCTGGTGAGGGTCTGTGTTGACTATTCTCAGTTCTCCTCTTGGAATAGGGACCACCCCCGCAGGCGTTGGGGGTTGTCTTCCGAACTGGAGAGCTGACGTCACATTGGCCGTCACCTTCTTCTGCTCTGATCGGAGCTTTAACACTTCCGCGTCAATCAGAGCTTGAAGGACATCCTTGAAGACGTAGCAGCTTTTGGTAGGATGTCCCAACATCCTGTGATACATGCAGTAGTTGGGTTGTCGGTTTTGCCGACTTCCTCTGGGCGCCTAGCTTCAGGGAGCTTCAGTCGGTTGCTCTTGTTGAGTAGTTTAAAGAGCGAATCGACATGTTCCTCTTTGAAGGAATATTGCTTGTTGGCGCGAGGCTGACTTGAAGAGCCACTCGCCTTGGCTGGTTGAGGTTTGGCGGGAGATTTGATCTCCGTCGCCAAATTATCCTTCCGCTTTGTCTGGAGGGAGTGTCTGGCGCTCGCCTAGTTGACCTCTCCCGGCCGCGGCTTGCCTTCTTCTGCCCTGACGCGGGCAACAATCTCCTCAGCCTGTTCACCTTGTTGGACTAATTGTTTCCAGGTGCGGCTTTCAGCAACTCCTATTTGAGCAAGGAGTGAGGTTTGGAGATTGTGGCGGCATGTTTCCACCAGGGTGGCCTGGGTCATACCGCTTGGGCACCGGAGTGCCATGTTCCGAAATCTTTCCACGAAAGATTTGACGGACTCCCCTTTCCGCTGTTTGGTAGCCAAAAGGGTGGGCATCGTGACTTCGGAGTCATCTTCGAAGAAGCGTGTTAAGAACAGCTTCTCTAGATCGCCCCAGTTCTTGATAGAACCTTCTGGGAGCTTCATAAACCATTCAAAGGCCAACCCTTTCAGGGTGCCGATGAACAGACGCGCCAGAATAGCATCATTGTCTACTACATTCCCGGTTTGGGATTTGAAGTAGTAGATGTGCTGATTGGGTGACCCCTTCCCGTCGAATGCTTGGAGGGTTGGAGCCTTGAACTTAGGAGGGTATGGAACTAAGTCCCACTCAGCCGGATAGAGCCGGACCACTCCTACTTCTTGGAGGTCTTTGCGATTGGCAAGGGCCTCGAGGCATCGTTCCAATTGACTCATCCTCTTAGCATGAGTCTTCTCCTGGTCTTGGGACGAAGATTTGGACGAATTCGAAGTAGATCGCCGCGCCTCTTCAGAAGGTTCGGAAGATGAGCTTTCTTCCTTTCTCCCTTTGCCCTTCGACCTCCTAGGAGGAGATCTCCTCCTGTCTTCAAGCAACTGCGCAAGCGCCTGCTTGATGGAGTCGATAGATGCCTGTTGAGAAAGGATCATATCCATTTGCGCCTTCTGGATCTGCTCCAAACGTTTAGTCGTCTCGTCAGGAGTGCCTGTCATGTAAGCAGAGGCCTCCTTCTCGACGGAAGAGTTCGATGTCCTAGATTCCACTACGGCGGAGTGAGAATCGTTCACTTCAACGCCGTGGGCTAAGGCATTATAGTCAATTGGGGGAATGGCCCCCGTCCGGGTACGAGTGTATCGATACACCCCTTCCGGTTCAGAGTCAGACTCGGACTCATCTGAGTCGACTGCAATTTGTTTTCCCTTGCTCCTGCTTGTCATATTTGCAGTGAGCTCCGGGTACTCAACGTCAGAGAAGGTCCTCCTTCTGTGGGAGCGTCTTCTTTTAGCTGACGGAGGAATCAGGGTCAGCTGTCTGATCAAAGACTGCTGGTTCACGCCTGATTCGCAATGGCATCCAGAGAGTATGGAGATAAGCCGTTGGCAGCAGCATGCCGAAGTGACCTGATTGGCACTTCTTTTCTTTGTCAAGTAATCCCTCAAATCCATGGTAGGGGGATTGAAAGGATTAGCCTCGCAACGTCGAAGACGGGAGGCATCCATGTGCTGTACAGTCTGGACGCGGGCATCGGGGACGCGGTTCTCGCGACGCGGCTGTGTAACGCGCGTCTGGCGTCTCTGCTGAGATGAAACGCGAATCTCGCGTTGCTGCCTGGTGCGTCTGGGCAGAGACACTTGAGAGAGGATGGACTGCTGGGCCCCACGCCTGTGGGCGCGTGCTTCTTGCATTGGACGAGACGTAGAAGCTTCGTCTCGACGCCTGGTAAGTTGGTCTTCAGAGGACTCAACTTGAGGAGTCGCGCGTTTGGGGCGCCAAACGCGGATTTCACGTACTGGACATGGCGCGGGTAAGGCGCGAGATTATACGTCGCGTCTAGCCTCAGTTGGACAACCAACGGTTCCAACTTGCAGTTGACGCGCACGTCTCCTCTGTCGATGCTCAGCATTCCGGTTGCGTCGAGGAGGTGGAAAGAAACCAACAACATCCTGATGTTGAACATCAGGGAGTTTAACAACGCGGGTCTCCTGAGAGACGTTGACGCGGGTTTTCTGTGCGCCGGAGTTGGTCGCAACAGCAACTGTGCTTGGGATCACGCGGGCCTTCTGAGAGGCGTTGACGCGCGAACTTTGTTGGGCACAGTGGGCAGCAGCAGCGGCGCCCAAGAGAGCTTCAGGTCGGGCTTCGGGGCCATTCCCGCCGAGACCCTGCGACAGACGCGGGTCTTTGGGCTCTTGGAGCCAGAAGAGAGAAACTCTTCATATTTCGCCTGGTCGAACTCGACGACGAGTGATTAGACCATCTTCCCCTTACGGAGGACGTCATCCTGCGCCACGATCTGTTCGTCAGTGACGAAAGTAGTCCCCAGCGGAGTCGCCATCTCTTGTATGACCCGGGAAAGGAGAGAGACGAGAATTTGCGGTAAAAGTTTTCCTTGAATCAAATGAAAAGGATTACAACAAAAACTGTTCCTTCCGGTTACAAGGGAGGGAGAATATTGAATCTTGAATTCCCCCTTTGTTTAATGCTGGGTTCTTCGTGTGGCAGTGGAGAGTGAATCTTGTTCTCCGTTGACCAGATGACCGTCCTTCTGGGATCTCCTCTTCGGCTGGTAGGAAGAGTAACTCAGCTCTGTCTACCAAAACTCTCGAAGAGAAGGTAGGCGAAAGCTAGCTCGTACGCAGCGAACTTGCTGAAGAGTTGATCTGCTTCTTTTCTCTCTGTGTCGCCCTCTTGTTGCTGATTGCCAAAAGTTTGACCTTGATGCTGATTGACCCAAAAAAAGTCCCCCTTCTTCATGGCGACGGGGCTATTTATAGAGGTTTAGGGGTGATCGTGCCCCCTAAAAGTGCTCCACGATGAGGGGCCACTTCCCGCTACTTGTGCGGTGAATGGCCCCGTAATCCGGGTGGTTACAACTGAGGCGCGGGTGTCAGGCCGACGCACCTTGATGCTGAGACGCGGGTATCGAGCCGACGCGCCTTGATGCTAAGACGCGGGTGATAGTGCCAACGCGCCTTGATGCCGAGACGCGGGCCAACGCGCCTTGATGCTGAGACGCGGGCCAACGCGCCTTGATGCTGAGACGCGGGCGATAGTTCCTCGCGTTTAGAGTTTGGAACTTTGCTTCTCAATGGTTTGTCCTCTAGTAACTTTTGGACAGCCTACAATAGCATGGCTGGCCCGACTCAAACGGTAGTTGGTAAAGGCATATCAAACCCGTTGACAGCTTGGGAATTGCTAAAAATCTTAAGGGACCTGTTCCCATTTGATTCCCTCTCCAAAATCACTTACCAATTCTCATCCATAGAATGGTAAGACCACATATAAAGATCTTTCCATCCATTTCGCTGTTACATTAACACTAAACCTATGACTGTGATTTCCTCATTTCTCCCTGTGGGAACTAGAACCCTTTTTATGCTATGATAACCTCTGGCATCCATTTCGCTGTTATGTTAACATTAAACCTATGACAGTGATCTCCTCGTTTTTCGCAATGAAAACGAGACCTTTTTTTCAAATCCCATCAAACCTTCGAGCTTGTTGACATTTACAAAAGACAAGCCTCGCCTTTTAGTCCGTCTAGGACAACTTCTATACTTGTTGACATTTACAAAAGACAAGTCTCACCTTTCAGTCCGTCAAGGACTACCTTCGAGCTTATTGACATTACAAATGACAAGTCTCACCTTTCAGTCCGTCAAGGACTACCTTCGAGCTTGTTGACATTTACAAAAGACAAGTCTCACCTTTCAGTCCGTCAAGGACTACCTTCGAGCTTGTTGACATTTACAAAAGACAAGTCTCACCTTTCAGTCCGTCAAGGACTACTTTGAGCTTAGTGGCTTCTCAACCGGCTACGTCATTGCGACCTCTGAACTGACAGATAGCCAAGTCTCACCTTTCAGTCCGACAAGGACTACTTTGAGCTTGGTGGCTTCTCAACCAGTTATGTCATTGCGACCTCTGAACCGGCAGATAGCCAAGTCTCACCTTTCAGTCCGTCAAGGACTACTTTGAGCTTGGTGGCTTCTCAACCGGTTATGTCATTGCGACCTCTGAACCGACAGATAGCCATGTCTCACCTTTCAGTCCGTCAAGGACTACTTCGAGCTTGGTGGCGTCTCAATCGGTTACGTCATTGCGACCTCTGAACTGGCAGATAACCAAGTCTCATTATTCAGTACAGTAAGGATTGTTTTCTCAAATGGCTGCAATACAACTTGCAAGCGACAATTCAAAAGATAAAACAAGTTGGAAATACGACAGGGGAGTCAAAACAAAATTACTTTTATTGATTCCGAAAAGAAGGGATACATGAAGGCACATATATCACAAGCTATAAGGGTGCTTCATAAGATTTGATCCGTTCTTCAAGAAAGGTCAGCCTTGTCTTCCTATCATCAGCAGCTCTGACAAGCGCCTGCGACCTTAGCTCTGCCTCATTAAATCTCGCCGTCTGGGCTAGGCGAGCTTCAACTTCAACCAAGGTAGCCCTCTGAGCTAACTCCTGCCGCAAGAGTTCGTCACTCTAAGCCTTAAGCTGCTTAAGTCGCGCAGTCTCTTCAAGACATACTGGTTCAGCCCTGGATAAGAGAAGATTTACCTTCCTGATCATCTCCTTGGCCTTTTCAATTTTATCTTCAGTGTCAAAAAGAGCACTACTAGAAGCATCTATGGCGTCCCTGAGCTCTACCTTCCTTATCTCCAAGGACTTCAAGTCAGAAGAAATGGCCTTAGCAGCTTCCTGAGCGGCAAGATGGGCTTCATGCATTTGAGTAACAAGGTGCGCAAGCTGCTCGCTAACCAAAGACTCCAGGTCCGAATGGCTAAGACGGCGCCATTCTTCTACATCCCTCTCAAGTTGGTCCACCAGAAGTTCCAATGCAGCGGCCTGGTCATCCCCTCCAAAGTCCCGGATACTCTCAATACTTCAGGAGAGGACCACCTTTAGAGCAGAGAATGAGGTAGCCGAGCCTTTCAAAATCAAATTGATGGATCACTTCAAGCCCTTATAAAAGCTATCGACTAGCTCAGCCACGAATTCATTCTCGGCCTCAATCACTCCTGGCAGACGGGCAGCCTCTGAAGATTCCACCGGCTTTATTGACATTACCATGGAAGGAATAGTAGAAGCACTGGCTGCAGCAACATGAGAGGTCGTCGGTGATCTCGGCGGAGTCCTCATTGAAACCAGTACACTAGCCACAACCGAGGTCGGACTAGTGACTATTTCCAAAAGAGCGGGCTCAACCACCAGTGTTGGGGAAGTAGGAATGGTAATCACCCTCAGCTCCGCACTTGGCAAGATAGATGGCGCTGGCGAAACTGATGGTACCTCACTCGTCGATATAGTTGGAAGTGAGGTTGCCTCCGTGACTACCGTCCCTTCAATCACTGTTCCTCTAGCTGGTTCAGGCTGATAAGAGGGCAGGTCACCATACAAAGCATCCAACTCAGCAGCATCCGTCGCGGTCGAAGTGCTTACTTCACCCCTGGATCTCTCAGAAAGACGGATGGGCTCTCTTGAAGTCGACACACCCAAAGGTGGAACACCTACAACAAGGCTTTGTTTAGGCAGGGCATAGCAAATAGCAAGAGTCAGAAGGTCAAAACCGTACCAAAAGATAATGTCGCCTCAATCGTCTTGGCGACTACGCCAGTCTCTACGGGCTCCATCAGAAAATCTTTGGCGGAGTCAACACGAATGGCCGGCCCGCCTTCGCTTGCCGAACCCTCCGTAGTCCACCCAAAGGAGCTAGAAGCTTCAGAACTTCCTTTCGAAGTCCCGGCGCCCGAAGGACCGACATCAGCCGCGTCATCTCCGGATTCTTCCGAGACGGCGAAATAGCCAGCCTCATCGCCCTCCTTATAAGTAAACAAGGGATCATAATGTTCCCCTTGTTCTCCGACAGCTTCAGCTCTCGGGCTTCTCACCGCCTCAATTCCTGAATCATAAAACAGACCATGAGTTGTCTGGAACACATAAGAAGTATATAACAAGAACGAAGCTGATCTTACCCGGGTCCGGAGCGACTTCGCCAGTAGTCGGTTCAGGAGCCGACAATTCAGTTGCTAAAGGGGCAGGAGGAGGAATCGCTGCAGATGATTCGCCCTCTACAACAACTGTAGGAGCATAGCGACGGGGCTTCTTCACTACACGCTTCCTACGAGAGCCACCCTCCCGCTTTCGTTTGAAGTGGACGTGATAAGACAAGAATAGTGGAGTAAAATTGCACAGATATTCAACAAAAGAGAGAAAGTTTAGAGTCAACCTTAGGTGCTTAATTACTCCAAAATGTATTCACTATGCTTGATGTATTCCTTCCAAATCACCGTAGTAGCATAAGCTATACGGGTCGATCCTCGAGGAGAGCTCACGATGGAAGCTTTACGGTTCAATGATGAAGAAAGAAAATGAAAGTTCTTCTTTGTTTCAAAAGAATGAAAAAGACATGGAAAAATAGGTGAAAGGATTTGCGGTGGATTTGTACATGAAAATAGAAACGATGAAAGAAAGTGAAAAGAATTTGAAAACAAGAATTGCTTTAGAAAGAATACTAAAAGAAGGAAAACTTGTAAAAGACTTTTAGATGGGAAAAACCATGACTAGCTAACCTTACTAATTTGCTAACTTACTAATCTCCATTATGGTGATGCATGCCTCATGTTGATTCATCGGCAAGTGTTTGTCTTGCTTGTTGGTCAATGTACTTTCCCACATGATGGATGGGTGATCTTCTTGGATTTGTCTTGTAGCCTCATTGATTTCATCGGCTCTCAAGATAGAATTTCAATGGTGGAATCGAGGAGTGTCACTCAAGGGATGCTAAGGAAGAAGATACAAAATTCATTAGTCATTCAAGGCCATACATCAAGTTTGTATTGAAGTAAGAAAGTTGTACAACAAATAGCATATGGTTGGTGCTCCATCTACATGTTCCATCAAGGCACTTGTTCTAAAGACAAGGCTCTAAATGAGGCACACATGAATCATATGGAATTACAACAAGAGTTTGCCAAGAATGAAAGTAACCCATCGGGGATGAAAGAGACTCAACATTTGCATGATTAAGAATTAGCAATCACCTTTAAGAGTTAGAAGTTAGCAAAGTTAGTGGTTAGCTAGTCATGTTAGAAGAAGTTAGCTAGCCATTACAATGGAAAGAAAACAACAAAACATCATGCTATGAAAGTAAAGCTTGAAGGAAATAAAGCAAGTAATGAAAAGCACTAGAAATTGCAAGAGTTGAGAAGAAAGTTTTGGATTAATCCTTACTTCAAGTTGTCACCCCTTGATTACAAGCTCTCACTCTCTTTCTTTCTCTCTTTTGCAGAATTTCTAGGAGGAAGAAGAAGACTAAGAGCACTAAAACCTAGAAAAAAATCAAAAATTACAAGCTCTTTCCTCTATTCTCTCCTCCTCTTCTCGCACTGGCCCTGATGGTCTATTTATAGGCCTCAGAGAAGAAGGCTCCAGAATCCAGACAGTTGGATCAAATCTCGGGCTCAACGGCCAAATAATTGCCGCGGAATCGCGGCCAGATAACTGCCGCGGAATGCGTTTCCGCGACAGAATCTTGGCCGTTGCGCCAACGATTTCTGTTGCGGTTCTGTTGGGGTTTGTTGGCCACGTGGATCTTCTAGAATGATGACTGGGCGCGTGGATGTCTCCAGATCCTGGACTCAACTTTTGGGCTTCTCTTTTGGCTTTGATTAATCCCCCTTTAATTCTTACTAATTAAAATGGATTTTGGACCTCTTCTCCATTAATATTGGACCTGCAAAAATAGAGAGAAAAAGAGTAAAAAAACAGATTTTTAATATTATGCATGGTATAGAGGTGGAAGATGATGCAAAAATGAACTACAATCACACCCCCATACCTAGCTTTTGCTCGTCCCCGAGCAAAAAGAAAAAAAAAGAAAATCCTAACTAGATTATCAATGGGACTTTCAAAAGTATGAAATTGGTCAAGTTCAATATGATCATCATGAATGATTGGTGATTCAATTTCACAATGAACTGGCACTGGATCCAATACTGACTCAGGAAAAGGAGTGAAATCAGGTGAAGACACCGGAGTCATAATTAGGAAGTAGAATTGAATCACTAATTTGAGGTTCATGATCATATTCATGCTCAAGTTCAATTTTAGGAAATGGATAACTTGCCAAAATGTCAATGGGATTTAAAGTTTGGACAAGTTCAGGTGGGTGTGCTGAAATTGAATCTTGATTTCCAAAATGACAAGAGTCTTGGGTCATATCAATAGAGTTTGGCATAGCTGAATTAGTCAAAGGTTGATAGGATAGAGTTTCCTCATTCCTAAGAATGTTAACCAATTGACTCAATTGTTCTTCCACCCTATTGACAGACTCGGCATGTGATTTTTGATATTGTAACAGAGACTCCTGCAAGATATCCATACTCCTGTCTAGACTTGATGTATCTCCAAGTGGTTGCTCGAGAATGGGAGTATAAGAACTTGGTTTTGAAAATTTTGTGAAGAATGTGAGTCAAAAATGTGTTAAGATTGAAACTTGGACTCACACAAGAGTTTTTTACTCGTTTCCAAGGCAAATGGTTGTTCATTATGAGGAGGTGGAACTGAGCAAGACTCTTGAATATTTTTTAGAGAAGCCAATATTTTCTGAAGTTGTCGCTCATTCTCTTGTATATCGGCTTCTATCCTCTTTTGGAACTCAGATTTTTCTTCAATGGGAGGTCCAAGAAAAGGATTATAGGAAGTGAAATCGGGAAATGAATATTGTGGATAAGGTGAATATAGTGGACAAGGAGGTTAAAAATTTGACTCGGGGGACTTGAATCCCCATTGACTCTGTGAAGAGTTGAAATTATTTTGGAAATTATAGTCATAAGGATGTGGGTATGGATTGTATTAATTCGGATAAGGCCAACCCGGTGTATTTGGTTGGTGCATATTGTAAAACGCCGGGTTGGAATTATCCGAATAGAATGGAGTTGGTGTGAAATATGGATTCATGTTAGGATTGAAAGAATTGTTATTGTTGAATGCCATTTCACAAACAATCACAAAAAAGAAAAATCAAACACAAACAAAAAGAAAAGAAAAATCAAAGCCAAGCCAATAGGAGGGTTGACCTAGACCTAGATGTCCCTAGGGGCCAACGTCTATTCAAATTTTATTAGGGCTTGGGTTGTGTGAGTGGGGAGATGATTTTTGGGCTAAGGAAGGGTAATTAAATCCCCACCTTATCTTGTATGGGTTTTGCCCTTAAGTTCAATTTGTGCAAGTGTGCAATATAGATAAGATAATAACACAAGGCGATAAATCACCCACGTGTTTGTCCTATGCTATATGCAATGCCATATGTACATCTCCATCCAAATCACAACAACAGAATAAAATACAGTATATTGGAATTGAATTGACACGTGCCTAAATGCAAATGTCTAAACCGTTTTAAAAGCGTCCAAATACCGTATTTTAGTTCTTTATTTATTATGGTGTGTAGGCAATCAAAGCAAAAAGATAGCAGCACAAATCCACTAGCTATTACAATTCACACATCCCAGAATAACAAAATTTACAATGTTCACAAAATTGCCGCGGTTTCACGGCAAAAGTCGCGGTTCCGCGGCTTGTCTTTAGAATCTGGGGCCCTGCTTTCAAGAGCAGGGAGATGCAAAGCTAGGGTCTATTCTGCAATGTTAAGCACCTGTAAATATTGCCCTGCACACCAAAACAGAGAAGACAATGTTAACAAAAACGTGAAAACAAAACCATTCCCTTCCCCGGCAACGGCGCCAAAATTTTGATCGTGGGCGGAACTAGCACTCAAAAGTATGTTTTTATGAAATCAAATGAAAAGCTCGAATGTGCTAATGTACCCTCGATACTTCCGTTATAGCATTGGCTTAACGGGTCGAATCCACAGGGAAGGGAGGCGATAGAAGCATTGACAGTTTCTATTCCCGTTATTTGTTAACAATTCTTCTTTGTTAAAAGAATTAGGAAAAGAAAGTGAAAAGAAAAGGAAAAGGAAATCCAGAATGTGGTAGGTGAAGAAGGCGATGAAAACGTCGATAAGAAAAACAAAAGAGAAGTGCTTTGGAAATCAAAATAGAAAAAGAGATGGAACAAGGTTGAGCTAAGAAGGATGGTAAAAACACCGATAGAAAAATGAGAAAAGAGTTTGGAAAATGATTTCTAAATCAAGCTAAAAGAAAACTCATGGCTACTAACTACTAAATGCTCCACTAACCATGCTAACCTCTTCGAGATAGTTGCCTCACATTTTGATCCTTGGCCATCACAATCCTTGGCTCCAAGAGACGGTACAAAGCATGGCTCATGAATGGTCATCACATTCAAACATTGCAACAAGAACAAGCCAATACAAGCATCACTCATTACACTACTAAAAAGAATGCATGAAATAAAAGAGAGTTAGCTTGGTTAGCAAGTTAGCAAGTTAGATGTTAGAACCCATCATCTTTGGCCATCAATGGCTCTTGCAAGAACAAGGCCTTGTAGAGGCAACCCGATTCATGTGGATTATCAAGTAAGTGGTTAGATGGTTAGTGGTTAGTAGTTAGATTGCCATGAGAAGAAAAGTTAGTAAGAAATCATGTAGAAGATGAAGGAGATTACATTGAAAGAGAAAGGAGGCATCTTTACATAGAGTGTCACTCTCTATTACATCAATCCCTTGCTTTCTCTCTCTAGAAATCACTCAGCCCTACTACAATGATCTAAAAAGAAATGAAAATACAAGAAATGAAGAACACTTACCTACACTACTCCTAAAATCTGCACCTACTCCTAAAAACGAAAACTGCCTGCGCTCTGGGCCTCTGCAGGTCTATTTATAGGCGAAAGACGCTTCCAGAAGACGAGACGGGGCCACGCGTCGAAAATCAACGCGTGGCTCCTTACTATTGCCGCGGATCCGCAAGGATTGCCGCGGATCCGCGGCAATAGCTTCCAGGTATATTCGGTTTCTGGTAATTTCGTCCGCATATTCGTCTGACATGCGCAGGAGTCTAGGTTCAATGAATCTTCTAGATAATCCTTGGCTTGGCCTCCAAGTAATGCGGGATTAATCACCATAAAAGAGGTTTAATTAAGCTCTTATTCCATCTTTGCCCTTGAACTTTGGATCTACCTGCAATAAAGACCAAAACACGGTTTAGACCGACAATTTATTTATAAATCTGTAGAAAATGCGATATAATAATGCAGAATTGTAGACTAATCAGGACGTCAGGGTCTTCTTCCTCCACTTCTTCAACATCGGCATGTTCTACGGGGGCTGTCCCCACCACGCCAGAAGCGGCTGCCGGAGTCCCAGCACCTGTGTCCGCTTCGAAGCGACGACTTCCTGCATCCGAGGCTTCACTGTCATCAACAACAATGAACTCCCCGAGGCCTGGGACGCGAACCCTTTTACCCTCGCCCTTCTCAGTGACTTTCCGCTTCAGCCGCTGAGAAATTAACTTCACACCAGAAGAATTAATAGAGAATCCAGTGGCTGTGGAGTTTGAGGTTGTATACCGCTGACAGAATCCCAGGGTCATCAGGAGGTTCGGAGTTCTTAGCGGCATGCACAACCGCGCCTCGGTACAGCCTGCAATGAAGAACCGCCAGGCACGGGCTCCATCGATGAGACTCCCCAAGAAAGCTAGATTGATGTTTGGGTTGCCCACGTACAGTTGGTCATATCCAAACTGACGGGCAAACCGACTTGGAACATAGAGCTCCAGGTAGCAGGTGTCCCCGCTTCTGTACAATAAATGTGAGGGCCGAATGCTGCCAAGCCACTCAAAAATTCCCCGGCTCAATGATCTCTGCCCTTCCCCCACGTCCTTGAGCTCTTCTCCATAGCCCGCATCCCGAATATAGGGGAAGCAGCGGAAAAGGCTATAGACGTCATAGCGATTCAGCAACTTACGGACCGCAGCCACGTAAGTCTTCAGCCATGAACATCCCTCGAATCGGCGAAGAAGCGCCATTCGAACACCTTCTGGGGGGTCCTCTCCGGCTTCGATCATGGAAGGACGGTGAAGGGCAAACCACGCCATCAGATAAGTATACGGCAGACCTATTCTAGGGTTTGGTCCGTCGCAGGGCAAAACGGTCCCCTTTCCCCGCTTCGTCATTGGTGGCCTACAGAAAGCCTCCGTCAATGCGCGAAAGCCTCTCTGAATACTGCACACTATGGCCGGAAGAAATCCAAGAGAGCGACCATGGACTAGACGAACGGCAGGCAGCAAGACAGTCGGATGAATGACGTCACCCGATGAAGATGGCACCACGCATCTCTTCAACCAGACCGTCAAGAAACCAGCCAGAAGTGTCTTCCGGGATGTCGGTCGACAAGCCTGGTGATGGAAACTCCGAAGGATATCACCTTTCTCATAGGGGCCGTCATCTTCTTCCAAAACTAAATCCCCTTGAGAATTCTTTTGCATCCGACTAAAGATGTCTTCATCAGCAACTCCACAATGAGCCGCTTCATGAGTATTTTCCATATCAGGGAACAAATAATCTCCCCAGCTCTTCAAGCTGCATGAAGCTCCCTTACCGCTTCCATGCATACTGGAGCAAATGTACAAGTGGCACATCAACTCCCGGTAGGTCTCAAACAAGGCGGGCTCCTGTTTCTCCAGAAGTGCCAATTCCGCCTCGCACGGGAAATATTCTTCGTAGGGGAGAGATCCCAAAGGCAGAGTAGAGACTTCCCACATCTTGTGCAGGGCCATACCCAATTCGCCAATAGGGGTGAAGAATGTCCCTGTAGCCGGGCAATATAACTCAAAGATGGCGTAGAAGTTCGCTACGCTCATCTGAATGCCATAGCAGGTCGCCCTGACGGCCTCATAAAGATTCAGCCTCTCCAGATCCTCCTCAAAATGAGCAAGGACATATAGAGTCAAATCCCTCCACCATGCCTTCGGAGGGTGAATCCACCCTGGAGTCCTGAAATCAGTGGCTGGATAGTTTTCACGAACTTTAAAGAATTGATTACCAAAGGTCTGTGCCACCGCAGGATTTTCTCCCACCGGGATGTCTGACAGTACATTCCCAGGGTGGAGACCCATTATGCAACGAGGAGGCCCCGTCCTTGTATAAATGGGTGAGGGAAGTATCAATTTCCCTACGTGAACGGAGTCAGTACTCCGACTCACTTGCCACTGCATCTTCCAAGCCTTCGTCACGCATTGGAAGAAAGACAAGGGAAAATGTCGCTTGTTAGACGGAAGATATAACTTCTCGCCATCTAATTGGAAAATCCACTGCCCCTCTCTGGCTAGCAGCTGGCGATCATGGTCTGGCGCCGCATCTCCGAACATGAAGCCGGGCTTCCGATAGATTCGTCGGTCAGAATCTTCAAGGGGAGCAGTAGTTAAGATGCTCCTCATGGTGCGTTGATCCCCATCATAAATAAGTGTATCTCGAGCAGGAGAGCTCCGCTCGCTGAACAGCGAAGCCTGCCCTTGGAATTGCAAGCTGACATTGCCATCTAGTCCCCTGGCTGTGCCGAAGAGACTGTTCAAAGGACCAGGAGTATAGTGCACTGCAAGAACAAAGAAAAACTATAATTAGTTCATCAGCCAAGCAAAGGCTTAAACAAAAATGCAATTTTCATTAAGGCATAGCCTCGCTCTCTGAGCGAAGCTGGCCTAACGATAGCTTCGCCCCGAAGCTTAGCTTCGTAGCTGCAGCGTAACTCCGCATTCCATACGAAGGCAGGATGCAGGAAAACATCCAAGTGTTAGCTTTGCTCTAGAAGCTTAGCTTCGAACAACAGAATGCGACAAAGCCCCAAGGGCTAACTTCGTCAGAAGGATATTATGGTCTAAAGACTATCTTAAGGGCATTAAGGTCCTTTTTAGTTACATTTCAAAGGACAGCTTCGCATCCTGTCATTCAATAGGATGTGAACCGCCTAAGGGATAGCTTCGCTTGGAAGCTTAAAGAAGGACTCTTCAGTTCTTGGATTCCCGATCAAGAAATCTAGGGAAATTCAGGGAGTCGAATTCCCTAAGATTAACATATCATAATTGATCATTTTGGGCTCATCTAAAGATAGCCAGAAATCGGCTTTAAAGGAGAGACGGCAATCTCTAATCAAAAGGGAAAGATCCCTACCGGCGATCGGTCGTTCAATGACCGGAGGAGGAGAAGGACCCTCCGTTACAGAGGTTGCGACCTCTTTTCCCGCTCGCCTCTTGGGAGCCATTGAAGAACAGTGGAGGTTCTTGGACTCAAGTAAAGAAGGAAGAAGAAGAAAAGAGTTAAGTGCTCTGGAAATTTCAAAGAGAAGTGACGACCTTCTCTATCAGCCCGATCGGGCTTTTATAGGCTGATGATCGCCTGAAACGACGCCTCGAAAAAGAGTACAGGCGGTCGTTTTAAATTAATTTGAAACGGCCCCTAAAGCGCCTTCCCGAGAAGCGGTGATTCAGCCCCGCTAAGGGCTAACTCTGCCATAAGTCAAGTGCTGACTTAGCGCGACGTACCGATAACTTCGCCGAAATGCTTGCCTTAGCTCCGCTAAAATCACAGTTCGAACTTCGCGGATAATTCATGCTAGCTTCGCTGGAAGCTCGGATTCTGTCTTTAACTTCGTTTGAAGTCTAGCTCCGCCAGCCTAATTCAAAGTGAAGGCAAAGCAAATCAGGATAAGCAGAAAATAAACTTTCATTGATTTAAAAGGGAAGGTACATTGATACTACTACATCAAGGTTGTGTTTTATACAACAGAATCATTTGCTCAAAAGGCATACAAGTGGTCCTATCTACTTTCAAGCCTAACCAACTGGACACGAAAGGCCTTCCTCCTGTGCAAGGCCGTAATCCTTCGCATAATGGCAGATGGTGCCACCAGGACAAGGCCGTAATCCTTCGCATAATGGCAGATGGTGCCACCAGGAAGTTGAACCTTCCGTAATCAAAATTGGCGAAGGACCGGTTCGAAAAACACCTAGAGGGGGGGTGAATAGGTGTTAGTGCTAATCTAAAACTAAATGCAAAACTAAGTGCGCTAAAAGCGGAAGCTAATGCAAATTATGCACAAACTAATACAATACAACAAGTGTAGCCGAATTCCCCTTGCGAGGCTCTGGACTAACTCCCCTTGATTCCCCTTGAAATGGGTTGAGGTGCTATGTGAAGCTCTTGTTGGATGAGTATAAGTTAGGCACACACACACACAAGCAATCCAAGCAATGTGCACACACAATCAAGCCAAGCAATCAAGGATATAGCAATATGGATTATGCAAGGCACAACACAAGCAAATAAATATGACAAGATGAATTATGCTCAACACAAGCAAATATGATATGAATGAAGTATGATGCTTTGCACAATATAAATGAGAGAGAGTTAGAGAGACAATGGATCAATCGCAAAGACCAAGATATGTTTCGAGGTTCGAGCACCTTGCTCTACATCCCCGCCTACACCACCGTGTAGGATTTCCAATCCACTATCTCCCACCGAGGGAACCTCTACCGAAGAGGATTACACTAGGAGTACCAAACTCCTCTCTCAAACAACAACCTCCACCAAGGCCAACAACCAACCAACAACCACCTCTACCGAAGAGGCTCACAACCAACACAATCACCTCTACCTAAGAGGGATCCAAACCAATACCACTCCGATCACCTCTACCGAAGAGGGATTCACAAAAGCAAGGAGGGTTTACAATAAGTGGTTACAAAGACCACAAACACAATCTTTCTTTCTTTTCTCTTTTCTTTTCCACAAAAAACAAGATCCTAATAGATTAGGATAAGTGATAGCTCAAGTGTGGAAACAAGGTGTTTTTGGAAACCAGCAACAAAGAAAATCTACTTGGGAAATCACTTGTAAATGATAGAAAAACGAAAACAAACAATCTCCCAAAACCCTAGCTTTCTTTGATTTTCCAAAAACCCAAAAACAAATAAGATGAAATCTTTTTGACTTAAAAACTCTTTTAAAACACTTTTAAACACTAGAGAAAGTCTGAAATTTTTCTCCTTGAAAACCTTGGCCAAAATCCCAAAGAGATGGGGTTTATATAGGCCAAAACAGAAACTAGCCGTTAGAGCTGAGCTGGCAGCTCTGACAGGCAACGGTCGACCGGCCGGTCGACCGTCCAACGGTCATATTTTGACCCGTTGGAGCTACCGGTCGACCGCCCGGTCGACCCAAACAAACAGAGAGCAGAACTCTCTGCAGCGGTCGACCGGACCACTGTGCTGCCAGACGTGCACAAGTCTGTGCACGTCGGTCGACCGTCCCTTGGTGCGGTCGACCGTCCCGGTCGACCGACCAACCTGTCAGCCCAAAAAAATAAGATCAGAAAATTTGAGAAAAATATTTTATAAAAATCTTTTATCTTTTTCTGAAAATTCTATAAAACTTGTTTTAACATTTTATATTGAAACATAAACATGTGATAAAAATTTTCAAGACATATATCAATCATATCAATTCATTTTTGTGTCTTGCCAATTTTATCAAAAACCAAAACTTGTATTTTTATCAAACTTGATTTTTCAATAGGAAATCTGATTTTCCTAAAACTTTATAGAAATACAAAAACATGATACTTGAACATTATTAAGCATGATGCATATGGACATAAGTCCAATATACATTCACAAAATATATCACAGTTTTTGTTCTTTAATTTCAAAAATATGTTTTATACCAAACATAAAACTACATGAATAGGTACGTCAAACTAAGTTTGTATAAGTCATATAAGCATGTATGTATATAGAGCACATCTAATATACATATAAAACATGTAAACTTGTTTTGATCAAACTATTCATGAAAACCAAAATCCAAATCATGAAATGTGTGTGTATGTGTACTTGAGCATATCATACTATTCTAATCTTTACAAATGGATCTAAACACACTATCTAAACTAGGATACCTAAGTCTTCTTGATGATCTCCATCTTCAAGTAGACTTGCTCCCAAACGCAATCCAACGAGTGCAAAGGTATGATCTTTAAGCTTTGGCACCGGAATCACCATGATAAGCTTCCAAACACCTCTTGTTGAAGCTATCACCAAACTAATATCCTGCTAATGATCTGAAACTTAGAATCACAAGATTATTAGTAAACATAACTACATGAGTGAGTCATCATCAAAACTAGAGTGGAAGGCCTTTGGGCCAACAATCTCCCCCTTTTTGATGATGACAAAACTCATGGAGTTATATATGCATGGATTAAAGTTAAGCTTCAAAGAAGCTCCCCCTTAACTCATGCATAAGCAAATAAACAATAAATATGCAATGAATGACAATGCATATAAACATGGTGCTCTAGATACCAATGACATATTCAAAATAAAAACGTGTTCTAGATACCAATTAAAACATCATAAACATCATATATGCAAAAATGTAAGCATGCATATAAACAAAACACAAATATTTCTCCCCCTTTTTGTCAATCATCAACAAAGGGGCAAGAGCATAAAACATAGTGATACTTTCTCCCCCTTTTTATCAGAAACAAAAAGATCAAGAAGGGGTAATCAAAACAAATATGATACCAATTCAAGATATGACAATAAGGTGCATATTGATACCAATTGAAATAAAACATATAAGCAATGTAAATCAAAAGTATATATTTTTCTTAAACAAAATTTTGAGATACCAATTAAAAACACTCAACATAAACATCTTGATATCATTAAGAGAAATATGTTCTTTTAAGCATATGATACCAATTTGAAACGATATTTTAACATAAAGTAAGGGAGTGGGAATCAAATACCAATTGAAGGACAAAATCAAGTTTTCTCCCCCTTTATGAAATACCAACTAAACATATGCATAAGTTTGTTAAAATACTAATTGAAAACAAATCAAACATTAGAAATTTTTCAAG
Organism: Agave tequilana; assembly: GCA_038442645.1. Taxonomy (NCBI): domain Eukaryota; kingdom Viridiplantae; phylum Streptophyta; class Magnoliopsida; order Asparagales; family Asparagaceae; genus Agave; species Agave tequilana. The sequence goes on from JAVJIF010006453.1 coordinate 93,824, forward strand.
CTTAGCATAAAGATATATATGTATGAAAGTTAGATACCAATTGACATTGATATTCTTGAAAGAGTAAGCATACATATACAAAACATATATGAGTATACAAAAAGATCAAAATTGATATCAATTGAAAGTGTTCAATGATACCAATTGAAAGAATAGGGTCAAGTGTATATCTCATATTATAACGAAGAATACGAACTAGTTAAAATGAAAAGTTTTGTTAACTAGTACGAAATCCTTCAAGCAAGGAATAAATACAAATCATTTTTCATAAAAATGAAATCCACATGATAATCATCACTCTAATCAATAAAGCATAATTTTGACTCATGAAAATAAAACATGAGCAAGGCAATAAATATGAGTGTACAAGTAAAATGTGAAGACCATAATCATGAAAATTTGCATTAAGCTCTTTTTAAATTCCTTTAAACAAAAATTCATCAAAAACATGAGAATCATAAAAACTACTTAATCTTCAAGGCATATGTATGTCTAGTATAAACTAAAATATACCAACATATCCAAAACTCAACGAGTCCACAAAAGTAAATGCATGAAGGCACGTGGCTCAAAAGGATAGTCATGTATATCTAATAGTTTGGACAAGATAAGCATATACATGAAGTTTAAATACCAATTCATGAAAATAAAATATGAATAGCATGAAAAGTATGAAAATTTAGCTTTTCATTAAAACAATTCGATACCAATTCTTTTCAAGATATATGTATGATTTGTCAACACAAAAAGCATACATACATATCCCTTAAACATACTTTGAGTCCATAATAGATATTTGCATGAAAGACAAATGACTCAAGGGGTATACATGTATATCTTCAAGTTTGGCAAAATACACATATATATGAAATGAAAACTCATAATCATAAAAAAAACAAATACCAAAAATGGAATACAAGTTTAAAATGTATGAATCATCAAAACTAGACTATACTAGCACATCTAATGGGAACAAACAAGCATTCAATCCCAAACATATATAGATTTATTTGTAGCCCATCATATGTACAAATATAAATCCTAGTCTTAAAGAAAACTAACATCTAAACATATATTCAAAACATGAAGTATCAAAACAAACACGATTATTATTTTGCTATATAAAACAAGCAAAGATTCATCAAAAATTCTTTTATCAAACTTCTAGGTATATGTATGATTCATCCAAATTTAACAATATACATACATATCCCAACCGTAAACGAGTCTATTAAAAGTATTTGCATGAAGGCAAAAGACTCATGGGTATACATGTATATTTATTAGGTTTGAATTCAAAATACATATACATGAAGTAAAAGTATGAGAATAGGCATAGTAAGTATAAATGAATGAATCATCAAAACTAGCTTATGCATGTGCATGTAGTGGGTACAAATGAACATGAAGTACATAACATATATAAATTGATTTGTTCTCACTATGTGTACATGTATACATGCATGTTTTGATAAAATCTACATCTAAACTAGTTTATACCACATAAAGCATAAAACAAAAAAAAATCATCATGAGAAAACTAAAACATGATTACTATGTAAATTCACATGTATTAGATTCATGATGTACATTATAGCTAAACAAAAGGTGAGAACACTAAATATGGGTTCATATAAGCACGTGTGTCTCAAATACTATACATGTATGTCAAGGATCTAATAAACATGACATGTACATACTAATCCATAGACAATGAAAACATGCTATAAAATAAATGAATATGAAGGCATGTAAACTATAATAAGGAGTTAGGAATTGTTACCAAAACCTAGAAGGCAACTCTCCTTGTCTCCAAAATATGGTGGTCCTTTCACCAAACTTCCCTTGAAAGTGATGCATCCAATTGATTTCCATGAAGCTCGGAACGCATTCACTCCAAGGTGTCATCACTCTCACGTCATGTGAGAGTCCACACCTACATCGAAAATAGGAGGGGTGGTCTTTGGTACCCATTGTCTTTTGGGTCCATGGGGGTTAGTCTCATTTCTATTCCAAACAAAATTCTTTGCTAAATTTGGAGTATGTAATCTATCATAGCAAAATCTAGCAAGATGGCCCGTACGACCACAATGTGTACAAGTGTACACATGAGTATACATGTGTTGATGGTGTCCGTGAGGAGCATGTGTATGCCGTGGAGGGTGTGCATGCATAAAGTATGAAACTTGTTTCTTTCGAACCAAGGATTCCAAGCGTGTATGGTTCGTGGCACATTGGCTCAAAGTGGAGCCCAAACAATCTACACTCTTCTTTAGTAAACAAATATCATCATTAATCCTAGAAGAAGAGGTACATGCATTAGGTAGACTAGATGAAGAGGCTACACTAGCATGGCAAACATGAGCATCAATCTTATTTTTCAAAACTTCATTTTTCTTCAAACAAACATCTAAGTGATTTGAAATAGAAGTTATTTTACTTTTCAAGGCAACATTCTCTTTTAAAACAAAATCAATTTTTGAAGACAAATTTTCATTTTTCTTCAAAATAACATGGCAATCATTTTTAGATTTTAAAAATTCATTTTCTTTAAGTGCAAGTTCTAATTGAGATCTCAATGAATCCCTTTCATTATAGACCTCAACCTTTTCTTGCAAAATATTATCAAGTCTAGAATGCAAACTTTTATTTTCTTTTTCAATTTCTAGACTTTTCTTTTTCAAAATTTTATACTTCTCAATTAATTTTTCACACACAATAGATAGTTCTTCATTTAAAGCATGGGGATCAAAATTATCATCACATGAAGAACTAGAGCAATCATCACTATCTAAGTGGGGTTCCGAATGTACCTCAAGGGAGTCATTCCCTTGGACCATGAAGCATTGTGAATCGGATTCTCCACTAGATTCCTCTTCTTGAATTTGCACTTGAAGCTTGGAGGTGGTGGTTGTTGTCAATTTGTTTCACACTACAAAAGCGGAATCAAAGTTAGAAACACACATAAGATAATCTTTAGGTAATGTGCTTCTAATGGCCTCTAGGGCTTGTGCATTGGCCCCTATATGATTGCGGTCACTAAGGAAGGATTCCTTAGTAATGGTAAGGTAAACTTTATGACCTAGGGTTTGTAAGTAAACAGTCATCCTAATCTTCCAAACATGAATGTTGGAAGGGTCAAACATAGGTGGGGTCATGAAAGCCATGGTAAACTATATATGTGCAAACAAGCAAATGCAAACAATAGATTAGCAAGCAAATGGATCTTACTCCTAGGATGTTAAGCCTAAGTATCAGGAGCACTAGCTCTGATACCAATTGAAAAATACCTAGAGGGGGGGTGAATAGGTGTTAGTGCTAATCTAAAACTAAATGCAAAACTAAGTGCGCTAAAAGCGGAAGCTAATGCAAATTAAGCACAAACTAATACAATACAACAAGTGTAGCCGAATTCCCCTTGCGAGGCTCTGGACTAACTCCCCTTGATTCCCCTTGAAATGGGTTGAGGTGCTATGTGAAGCTCTTGTTGGATGAGTATAAGTTAGGCACACACACACAAGCAATCCAAGCAATGTGCACACACAATCAAGCCAAGCAATTAAGGATATAGCAATATGGATTATGCAAGGCACAACACAAGCAAATAAATATGATAAGATGAATTATGCTCAACACAAGCAAATATGATATGAATGAAGTATGATGCTTTGCACAATATAAATGAGAGAGAGTTAGAGAGACAATGGATCAATCGCAAAGACCAAGATATGTTTCGAGGTTCGAGCACCTTGCTCTACATCCCCGCCTACACCACCGTGTAGGATTTCCAATCCACTATCTCCCACCGAGGGAACCTCTACCGAAGAGGATTTGTTACAACACTAGGAGTACCAAACTCCTCTCTCAAACAACAACCTCCACCGAGGCCAACAACCAACCAACAACCACCTCTACCGAAGAGGCTCACAACCAACACAATCACCTCTACCTAAGAGGGATCCAAACCAATACCACTCCGATCACCTCTACCGAAGAGGGATTCACAAAAGCAAGGAGGGTTTACAATAAGTGGTTACAAAGACCACAAACACAATCTTTCTTTCTTTTCTCTTTTCTTTTTCCACAAAAACAAGATCCTAATAGATTAGGATAGGTGATAGCTCAAGTGTGGAAACAAGGTGTTTTTGGAAACCAGCAACAAAGTAAATCTACTTGGGAAATCACTTGTAAATGATAGAAAAATGAAAAACAAAACAATCTCCCAAAACCCTAGCTTTCTTTGATTTTCCAAAAACCCAAAAACAAATAAGATGAAATCTTTTTGACTTAAAAACTCTTTTAAAACTCTTTTAAACACTAGAGAAAGTCTGGAATTTTTCTCCTTGAAAACCTTGGCCAAAATCCCAAAGAGATGGGGTTTATATAGGCCAAAACAGAAACTAGCCGTTAGAGCTGAGCTGGCAGCTCTGACAGGCAACGGTCGACCGGCCGGTCGACCGTCCAACGGTCATATTTTGACCCGTTGGAGCTACCGGTCGACCGCCCGGTCGACCCAAACAAACAGAGAGCAGAACTCTCTGCAGCGGTCGACCGTCCGGTCGACCGGACCACTGTGCTGCCAGACGTGTATAAGTCTGTGCACGTCGGTCGACCCGTGCGGTCGACCGTCCCTTAGTGCGGTCGACCGTCCCGGTCGACCGACCAGCCTGTCAGCACAAAAAAATAAGATCAGAAAATTTGAGAAAAATATTTTATAAAAATCTTTTATCTTTTTCTGAAAATTCTATAAAACTTGTTTTAACATTTTATATTGAAACATAAACATGTGATAAAAATTTTCAAGACATATATCGATCATATCAATTCATTTTTGTGTCTTGCCAATTTTATCAAAAACCAAAACTTGTATTTTTATCAAACTTGATTTTTCAATAGGAAATCTGATTTTCCTAAAACTTTATAGAAATACAAAAACATGATATTTGAACATTATTAAGCATGATGCATATGGACATAGGTCCAATATACATTCACAAAATATATCACAGTTTTTGTTCTTTAATTTCAAAAATATGTTTTATACCAAAACATAAAACTACATGAATAGGTACGTCAAACTAAGTTTGTATAAGTCATATAAGCATGTATGTATATAGAGCACATCTAATATACATATAAAACATGTAAACTTGTTTTGATCAAACTATTCATGAAAACCAAAATCCAAATCATGAAATGTGTGTGTATGTGTACTTGAGCATATCATACTATTCTAATCTTTACAAATGGATCTAAACATACTATCTAAACTAGAATACCTAAGTCTTCTTGATGATCTCCATCTTCAAGTAGACTTGCTCCCAAACGCAATCCACCGAGTGCAAAGGTATGATCTTTAAGCTTTGGCACCGGAATCACCATGATAAGCTTCCAAACACCTCTTGTTGAAGCTATCACCAAACTAATATCCTGCTAATGATCTGAAACTTAGAATCACAAGATTATTAGTAAACATAACTACATGAGTGAGTCATCATCAAAACTAGAGTGGAAGGCCTTTGGGCCAACACGGTTGCCATCAGAAGGCTGGATCTTCTTTGATGATTGGCATTGAAGGATCCGAGACCTTACAGGTGACGTCCGCTTTCCCGAAGTGGATTATCTCGGATAAGCGACTACCAGCCTCGCCTCGAAGTGGATTATCTCGGATAAGCGACTGCCAACATCTTCTAGAAACACGCATCAGTTGCTCCAGTTTGTTCCTCCTGCTTAGGATTAAAGTTTCAACTGGAAAAGCAAGATGTAACTTCTTGGTCTCTTTCATCAAGTCGAAAGATTGACGAACATAGCTCACTGCAATGCAAACTGAAACAAGTTAGCAGTAAGTCAAAGGAAAAGCTGCCAGGAAATGCTAAGTCAAATTCTTTGGGGCGAAGCAATTTATATCTGATTCAGTTAAGGATTGATTTCAGTTTAAGCAGAGGATAGCCTCGCTTGCACAATGATGATGGGCTGGCTCAGCATAAGCCAAGTCCTAGCCTCGCCTATATGGCTAAGCCAGACTGATCCTGAGGGACGCAGTCTTGACCCCACCTATATGGCAAGATGGCTCGACCTTGAAGAGACTAAGTCCCAAGTTTTGCCTAAATGGCGAACTTAGCGAGCATGCAATGATCTTTCTTTGTTCAAATGATAGCTTCGCTGGGAAGCTGGGCTGAAACCCTTCTCTGCAGATCAGTCAGATACAAAATGAAGAGTAAGGGAAATCAATCCCTGAGGCAGCTGTTAAAGCTAAATTAAGGGAGATAAGCTCCCTAAAGTCATTTGTCCATTGGTAAAGTCTCTGGATGACCGAGACTTACCGGTCCTTGGCCGGGTAATGACCAGAGTGGGCATCCCCACTAGTTCAGAGATCTGAGTATCTCTCTCTAATAACCAAGAGAAGAGAAGAGCAGACACTTCTCTTCAGAGGACCTCAGGTGTCCTATTTATAGGCCTCATGGCCTGAGCGCTGCCGCTTCAAGCATGGAAGCGCGAGCGGATTTAAGGCATTTATTGAGCCTTGAAAAAGGGAACGGTTTCCCTCGAAACTGTGCAAGAAAGAAATGATCTCCCTCATTAAGGCATTTATTAAGCCTTGAAAAAGGGAATATTCTCCCTCGGAAGCGCACAAAGGAGGAATGATCTCCCTCGATTAATGCAAGAGAAGTTATTCTAACCTCGAAAAAGGAGCAATCCTTCTCGTAACTGGCCGAAAGCAGTTGGCCTCGGGAAAGGAACAACATTCCAAAGCGAACTTATTCCGGGAAGTTCGGACGCGAAGCTACCCAGACGCGAAGCTAACCAGAGTCGCGAATGTACACGATTCTTCGGCGAATCTATCCCAAAGCAGGATTGAAAGCGAAGCTGAACTCAACCACCATGGCGACGTTCGTACTTCACATACCACCGATTAAAATAATTTAAAGTATTTCAAAGTCTGAGCCATTGCAGACTTTCGAAAACTTTGAAGGGGGTCTTGATGACACTTTAAAAAAGACAAGATTCTGACTGGCCTGAACAATGTCTAAACTTGTTGACATTTACAAAAGATAAGTGAAAGATAGGCTGATTGGTCTCAACAATGTCTAAACTTGTTGACATTTACAAAAGACAAGCGATAGACAAGCTGACGACCAGTTCTGTACTTGTTGACATTTACAAAAGACAAGTGACAGATAAGCTGACGACCAGTTCTGTACCAATCTCCGAGGGATAAGGAAGCAACTTGGACTCTACTGATCCAGTGAAGCAGACAGTAAACCCAGGTTGTCTCTAAACAGACCTCAGCAGGTCTAAGATGCTAGCACTTTGTTGGCCCAAAGGCCTATCACCCTAGTTTTGATGATGATCAACTCATGAAGTTATGTTTACTAATGATCTTGTGTTTAATTAGTGACAGATTCATTATCAAGATCTTAGTAGGTGCATAGCTCAACAAAGGATAAAATGTCAAGATTTGGAGCTAGCACGGTGTGATCCAAGGAGCTCTTGGATCAAGCTTGGACCAAGTCAAGAAGATGAGAAGCCTTCAAGTGAAGACTTCAAGAAGATGAAGACTTGTGTCTAGGTATAAGATTTTATTTTTGTTTTAGTTAAAAATGTAAAGGATAGAATAGTGGTGGATTGCTCAAGTATATATCATACACACACTCTTGATTTAATTGTCTTTTCATAAAAGAATTTTCAGATTTAGAAAAGACATTCATTTTGGAAAAACATAGTTTTGGTTTTTGGTATTCAAAGTTATATGTTTCAACCAAAACCTTATTTAGATCTTAATGTCAAAAACATAGATATTTCATCTTGATTGTGTAGTGGATCATAACCATACACACTATGCTTTAAAAGTATATCTTGTTTTTGTATTTGATGAAGATTTGGAAAAACATGTTTTGGAAAAATATTGTTTTGGAAAAACAGTTTTTATCATGAGCCAAATATTTCTTAGTTACAAAAATAGTCCAATCTTTTATAACATGCCTTGATTTTGTGCAAGCATGTTTGTATATCAAAGTATATTGGTAAAACTATTTTTGTAGATTTTTAAGTATTTTATGGGATTTTATTTGAGCCAAAAAAAGACTAACTTTTTGATCCCAGAAAACTGTTTCAGGCTTCAGATAAGTCGACTTGCTTCCTTTATAGTCGACTAAGCCTGAAGTCGGTCGACCGGTTGGGTCGACCGACGTGCACAGACGTGCACGCCTTTGTGCACTGGAGGACGGCCAACCGTACGGGTCGACCGCTCCAGAGAGCTCTGCTCTCTGGAAATCTCGGCCGACCGTACGGGTGGACCGACACAGAGTTCGACTCTCTGCTCCAGTGGCTCGGTCGACTCGGGCGGTCGACCGTGGCTCCAACGGTCGGATTTCTGACCGTTGGCGGCCGACCGCTCGGGTCGACCGGCAGGCCTGACAGGCCCAAACGGCTAGTTTTTGACAGCCTATATATTTGGGGGTTTTGTCATTGTTTTGTAACAAGATTTTAGGAGAGCTTTGAGCCAGTTTTTCCCACTCCATTAAAAGAGTTTTCTCCACATATTTGAGAGCAAATACTTCCAATCTAAAGGGAAGAATTTATCAAGAGTGTAAAAGAGATTTCTTGAGTTTTTCACCAAAGTTTCAATCCTTGCTTTTCTCACACAAACACTTGAGCAACCATTGTCTATTCATCTTATAGGAGTGTTGTAGTGAGAGCTTTCATTGATGATCAAAGTGTTGGATCACCAAGATTTCATTCTTGTACTTTGAGGAGACGGGCAAGTGTGCTCGTGGTGGTTTGGAGTTCGGTTGTGAACTCTTTGGTTCGAGGTGCGGCCTCGGCAAGCTTGTGGGGCTTGCGTGTGTGCAGAACTAGGGAGTCCGAGGGCTTGTAGGTGTTGCGGCACCGAGGAGAGATCCATTAGGATCTTGCATAGTGGAAATCCTTCGTGTGTCGAAGGCGGGGATGTAGAGCAAGTGTGCTCGAACCTCGAAACAAGCCTTTGTGTTTGCGATTGCCATTTCTCTCTCTCTCCCTTGTTTATATCTTGCATTCAATTATTATCTATCTTTATATGCTTGATATATTCATTTGTGCTTAATTGATATACTTGTGTGGGATTGTTGCTAACACTTGTATTCAACCAAGAGAGCCAACGCGGCACCTCAACCCATTCAAGGGGAATCTAGAGGAGTTTGTCCAGAGCCCTTCACGGGGAATTCGGCAACACTCGTTGGTTATACGTGGTGTTTAGTATAAGAAGATTTAATTAGGTCATAATTGTTTTAGCTTCCGCATTATTAGGCATTAAGTGACCATTAGATTAGTCATCACCTATTCACCCCCCCTCTAAGTGAACTTACACACTTAGCATCACATGAGCCCAAAGGGACAGCCTCGCTTGAGAGGCTAAGATCATCCAACTTCGCCTTGAAGCCATTCACAGCTCTGCCAGGAAGCTAACTTATAGTTTCGCCTGAAGTGCTCAGTTAACTCCGCAGAGAGAGTTAGCTTCGCTCACACACGCAACCGCGCAGAAGGATGTTCGGTAGCTTCGCCGCAGACGTTATCTAGCTTCGCTGAAGAACTGTCTTCTGACTTCGCCACATGCGCCTTCCAGCTCCGCTGTAAGCTCGATGCGGGCAGCGCCACTGCGGGTCTGCTATGGTCAACCTTTGACCAATTAAATTTTCAGATGAGATCAAATCTAATTAGGATTGAGATCAAATCCAATCAAGATCAAATCTGAGATCAAATTTGGCAGTTGATTGCCATAATCTCTTGACTCTCCTAAAACGAATAAGAGGATCAAGGGAGATCTTCAAACTACATGGAAAGGATCAAAACAGATCAAGAGGATTAACCGACCTGCTATTTCTAGCTTCGTAGAAGCTGATTCTAGCATCGCAGTAAGGCTACTTTCCAGATTTAAACAGATTTGATTCAATCTGTTTCTATATTTTCAAGGGATAATTATACCCTTGCTCTCCCTATAAATAGCCCACCAGGGGCACAAGGAGAAAGGACTACTACACGGGAAGAGACGGCAGACTTCTCGAGAGGACGCACCGCGCGTACAAATAGAGATCTAGTCTCTTGCTTCCAAGAATTCAGAGACTTTAGAGAACTGCTTCTCTAATCAGGGTGCTGATACCCTAATACCTTCTTCTCAAGGAATCTCCGGAACCAGGCGAGAAGGAATTCCTTAGTGAATGCGGTTTTAAGAAGCAACAAGAGGGTTCTACCAACCTTCCGTTCTCCGATTCCCCGAACCAGGCGAGAAGGGAATCTCATCGCTCGCATCGTCAAAGGGACAAAGTGGTCGCGCGCTGACCAGACTCCTATCGGCACACTTCTCCAGAATCTCAGAGGGGATCTACTTGTAATCTTTTAGACTACTTGTAATTTAGCTCCTTGACTCTTTTTTTGTAAGTTTTTCCCTTTTACAAATCAATGGAAAACAGTTATATCTGTGGATTGCTCTCTGCATTCTAGTTTTGGTTTCCCCCCACGAAATCTGGGGGAGGTTTGCGAATTTCTTTCCTCTACTTCGTATTTTTCATCATTGCCCCATCTATATTTGCTGAAAAAGACTTTGCTAGGATTTTTAGTGATATTAATGGTTATGGCCACATCTTTTTGGATCGTATTCGTGAATGGAATTGGTATGCATTAGTCTACGATAACTCTGACCATGAGGCTTATCATTGTCCTGAGCTTGTCAAGCTCTTCTATACTTCACTTGATCAAGCCTCTATTGACTTTAATACAAACCAATTCATGGTGCACATGACCACGGGGGACCTTGTTATAACTGTAGATATGTTGGAAGACTATACCCAAGTCCCCAGCAACCCACACCATCGCGACCCCCTCCCTTTAATTGACTACATGACAATCATGGGGGTTCATTGTACCGAGCAAGATAGGGGGCTCAAAGCCAGTACGACATTTCGCAACATCCATTGCTTTGGATGCTGGTTCCAACGCAAAATATTAGGGCTTGACCATACGACCTCCTTCAATAGGCCGGTGCTGCAGATCATTCATGATCTCATGACTCGGCAGCACACCATCTGCATTAATACGATCATATTTTATGCTATCATCACTAACTCCACGCACACACGCGGTGCCAAATACTCGCATCCCGTTTTGATCACAAGTCTATGTAGGAACTTCTTACCAGATGCGGTCTTTGACTCGTACGATAGGGTATTATTGCACAAGAACGGGCTACAAGTGCTTACAATAGTTGCCTTCATGCAGTCTGGACCCTCAGTGTCCAGCCTGAAGATGCCCCAGCTGAGTCCTCTTCGGAGGAACTTTTGGAGGATGATGATGACCCGGCCTTTTGGCAGCAGGACCCCCAACTGATTCACGAGCCTTTTGTCTACAATTTGGCATGGCATGAAAAAAGATATTTAAGGGGCAGGTTAGACTACGAAAGAAATTTGAGGAACAGGCCACACGCCTCGACCTCATCGAGGAGGGTCTGCGGCGTTCACAGTCGGCCGGACCTAGCACCACCGCTGGTCCGAGCCACAGGAGGGGGTGACATCTTTTTTTTACCTGTTTCATGCATATACTTTACTTGCATACATTGGGGACAATGTATTGTTGGCCCAAAGGCCCATCACTCTAGTTTTAATGATGATCAACTCATGAAGTTATAGTACTAATGATCTTGTGTTTAATTAGTGTCAGATTTATGATCAAGATCTTAGTAGGTGTGGAGCTTCAACAAAGGATTTAAAGTCAAGTTTTGGAGCTAGCACCGGTTGATTCACGAGCCTATGCATCAAGACCACATCAAGAGTTGAGCTCGTTGGATCGTGTTTGGACCAAGTCTAGAAGATGAGAAGACTTCAAGAGAAGACTTGTGTCTAGGTATAAGATTTTATTTTTAGATAAAATGTAAAGGATAGAATAGTTGGTAGATTGCTCAAGTATATATCACACACACACTCTTGATATAGTTGTCTTTTCATAAAAGAATTTTCAGATTTAGAAAAGACTTTCAATTTGGAAAAATACTTTTTGGTTTTTGGAATTTCTTATATGTATATATTTTATCCAAAACCATATTTAGAGCTTAATGCCAAAACATAGATATTTCATCTTAATTGTGTAGTGGATCATATCCATACACACTATGCTTTAATGAATTCAAAATATCTTATTTTTGTATCATGAAGAAGTTTGGAAAACAAGTTTTAGAAAAATACTAGTTTTCAATTGAGCCAATATTTCCAACTTACAAAAATAGTCCAAATCTTTTATAATATGCCTTGATTTTGTGCAAGCATGTTTGTTTATCAAAGTATATTGGTAAAACTATTTTTGTAGATTTTTATGTATTTTATGGTATTTTTATGTGAGCCAAAAGACCAAGTTTTAATCCCAGATTTTATGTTCCAGGCTTCAGCCAAGTCGACTAGTCGACCTACCAAGTCGACTAGGGCTGAAGTCGGTCGACCGGCTCGGTCGACCGACGTGCACGACGTGCACGCCTTGACATGGCAGATGGCCGGTCGATCGACCCAGTCGACCGGAACTAAGAGCAGTGCTCTCTGTTCTTTTCGGTCGACCTGGCGGTCGACCGGAGGCTCCAACGGTCGGATTTTTGACCGTTGGCGGTCGACCGGCCGGTCGACCGTTAGGCCTGACAGACCTCCAATGGCCAGTTTTTCTAGCCCTATAAATTTGGGGTTTGGGCATGGTTTTTACCAAGATTTCTAGTAGACTTTGAGCCAGTTTTTCCCACTCCATTAAAAGAGTTTTCTCCACTAAATTGAGAGCTAATACTTCCAATCAAAAGGGAAGATTTTATCAAGAGTGTTTAAAGTGATTCTTTGAGTTTTCCTCCACCATTCTCTTCCTTGTTTTTCTCACACAAACACTTGAGCATCCATTGATTATTCATTCTATAGGAGTGTTGTAGTGAGAGTGCTTTTAGGTGATCAAAGTGTTGTGATCACCAAAGATCTTTTCTTTGTTCTTTGAGGAGGCGGACAAGTGTGTTCGCGGTGGTTTAGAGTTCGTGTGTGAACTCTTGGTTTGACATGCGGCCTCGGCAAGCCAGTGAGCTTGCGTGTGTACGGGACTAGGGAGTCCGAGGGATTGTAGGTGTTGCGGCACCAAGGAGAGATCCATTGGGATCATGCATAGTGGAAATCCTTCGTGTGTCGAAGGCGGGGATGTAGAGCAAGTGTGCTCGAACCTCGAAACAAATCCCTTGTGTTTGCGATTGCTCACTCTCTCTCTCTCTCTCTCTCTCTCTCTCTCTCTCTCTCTCTCTCTCTCTTTGTCTCTTGTTTATATCTTGCATGCTATTATTGTGCTTATCCTTACATGCTTGATATTCATATTGTGCTTTATTGATATACATGCTTGGGTTGTTTGCTAACACTTGTATTTAACCAAGAGAGCCAACGCGGCACCTCAACCCTTATCTAGGGGAATCTAGAGGAGTTTGTCCAGAGCCCTTCACGTGGAATTCGGCAAACACTCTTGTGTAATACGTGGTGTTTAGTGTAAGAGTTTAGTTTAGGTCATAATAGTTTTTAATTCCGTATTATTTGTCATTAAGTGACCATTAGGTTAGCCATCACCTATTCACCCCCCCTCTAGGTGAACTTACAATTGGTATCAGAGCTTGGTACTCTGATTTGGGTCTTACAACCTTGAGTTAAAGATCCTCTTTTTAGGCTAATCACATATTTGTACACACACCATGGACTTCATGTCACCACCCACCTTTGACATTCTTAACATCCAGATTTGGAAGGTTAAGATGTCTTTGTACCTCAAAGCCCTAGGCATCCATGTTTATCTTGCCACAACTAATAATGCATATTGTTTAAATGGTAAGAACATTGAGGCTAATACAAAAGCCCTACATGCTTTAAGATCTACCCTAAATGATGATATTTATCTAGGGTTACTAATCTTGATTTGGCTTTTGTAGTGTGGAACACCCTCCTCTCCCTTGGCGAAAATGATCAATACTATGCGGGGAGTGACTCGGATGTTGGAAGTGACGTCTCCAACAAGTGCTATATGGTCCAAAGGGATAACCCCTTGAGGTAACTACCGAATCCGAGGATGAGGATGTTAACATGTCATATGAAAAGCTTTCCACTTTTTGTCAACTATTGCTTGAGAAATATGACATGATTAAGAAAGATAATAAAAATTTGAAAAAGAAATTTGATTGCATGCATATAGAAAATGATTCATTTAGAACTAAGATTGCATGCTTAGAAAAAGAAAATAATGTTTTGAAAAATGAAAATGTTTCCCTTATGTCTAAATTAAATGATTTGTGTGAAGGGAACACTATTTTGAAGGATAAAATTGATTTGGTGAAAAAACGAAAGGAAGTTGTTTTTCAAGAAAATAAGTCTTTAAAAAGAAAAATTTGTGAAAAAGAAAATGATTTTGTTTCTAAAAAGAAAAAGAGAAATGATTCTTTATCTCATCATGCTTTACATGCCACCACTAATGAGATTAAAGATTTGAAAAATAAAATGGATTGTTTGAGTTCAACTTTGAACTCTTGTGCATTTAACCATACTAGGTTGGAGTCAATGTTTTCAAAGAAACAAACTGCACACATTCATGCACAACATCATCATGCATATGCTTATGTTGCACGTCATGATCACACTCCTACACATAAGCATCCTAAGGTGTACAAATGTACACATTGTGGCCGCAAAGGCCATTTAGCAAAGTTTTGTTATGATAGGATACATCATTTTAATTTTGCTAATAATAAAAATTTTGGGTTCCTTACAAGACTAATCCCAAAGGACCCAAGAAAATATGGGTACCAAAATCCCCACCTTGTGTATTTGATGTAGGTGAGGGCTCTCACAAAACGTGAGAGATTTGGTGCCTTGATGGTGGGTGCACTTGAACTAAAAGGACACATATTTGGAGCACCGCTATCAAGGAGTTTTGGTGGGACAACCACCATGATTGGAGCTTTAGAGTTGGTAACAATTTCTAAACTCCCATTTTATTTATGTTCATGATTGTTCATTCATAATATTTTGAGCATGTTCATGTTTTTCATTTATTTTGTGCTTCATGTGGTAATAACATGCTTAGATGTAGTTTTTATCAAAACTTGTATTATACATGTACTAATAGTGAGTTACATTTGATTTATATATATATTTGCACTTCATGTTCATTTGTACCCACTATATGCACATGTATAGACTAGTTTTGATGATTCTCTCATTTATACATGCTTTGCCAAATTTTATGATTTTACTTCATGTATATGTATTTTTAATTCAAATCTAATAAATATACATGTTTACCCGTGAGTCTCTTGCCTTCATGCAAATACATTTGATAGACTCTTTATGTTTGGGATATGTATGTGTATTGTTAGCTTTGGATAAATCATACATATACCATGAAGACTAATGTTTTATGAAAAATGATTTTTCATATTTTTGTTTTGTTAAAAATGTGACTTATAATCTTTTTGAGCTTAAATGACTATTTTCATAAAAATGCTATTTACATGATCTTTTAAACACTCACATCTTCATTTATTAATTCATGACTTAGTTTCATGATCATTTTGAGCTTTATAGACCATGAGTGATTAAATCTTTATGTACTTAGTTATGTTTTATGAAAAACATATGATTTGATGTATTTGAAGGATTTTTAACTAGTTGTTAAAAAAACTATTTTATACTAGTTATTTATTCTTCAATTAGTTTATAAATTATACACATGATCCTATTTTTAATCCATTGGATAAATTTTTTTTGTATACTCAAGATTTGATGCTTCATGAATTGAATATTAGTTTAAATGTTAGTTTTTGTCAACACTAGGATTTATACTTGTACATATTATGGGTCACAAATAAATCTATATATGGTTGGGTTTGATTGCTTATTTGTGCCTATTTGGTGTGCTAGTATAGCCTAGTTTTGATAATCCTACAATTTTAAACTTGTATTCCCTTTTTGGATTTGTGTTATGATCATGTGCTTTCATTTCATGTATATGTTTATTTTGCCAAACTTTAAGATATACATGTATACCTCTTGAGTCATTTGCCTTTCATGCAAATTTATATATATGGACTCAATTGTGTTTAGGGATATGTATGTATACTTCTTGTGTTGTCAAAACATACATATACCTTGAAATATAATTTTTTTAAAAAAAAAAATTTTGTGGTGATTTTCATGTTTTCAAAATTTATGATAATTTTCACATTGTCTTATTTAAAGGAATATTGAGCTTCATTGCCATTTTCATGTGATTTACACATATTTCATGAAAAATATTTTTATTTTATTCCTTGATTGAAGGATTCCGTACTAGTTTTCACACATTGTCATTTAACTAGTTCGAGTTCTTCATGTGGTAGATTATATGATGTATACACTTAAGCTTATTTTTCTATTGGTATCATTGGATATTTTCAATTGGTATAAATATGAACTTCTTTTGTATATACTCATATTTTGTTTTTCCCATATATGTATGTATCAATTTCTATTGGTATACTCTTTTCATACATATATATGATTTGTTATTTGTGCTTGAGTTAAAATTGTTTTACATGTTTAAAGCACAAAGTTGTTTATGATAAGAAAATAAAATTTTAAGAAAAATTCTCACGATTTGTTTTATTGAGAAAATTCAAATTTTTGTTTTATAAGAAAAATTCAAAATTTTTGATTTGTATTGCCTATATGCAAGGAGAGCTTAACATCTCTTCTACATATAGATTCATGTTGAGTGTATTGTATATTGAGGAGCTTAACAACTCTTCTTTATGTGGTACACGTGTGTAGGGGGAGCTTCACATCTCCTCTTATGCATTACATAATATGTGTTATGTGAATTGGGGCTTGTCATCCCTTCTTATGTAATGCATATGTGTAGGGAAGCTAACTTGGCGTCTTCCTCTTCATGAATGTATATCGCATATAACCTTTCTTGATTGATTTGGTTTACCCCTTCTTTGGTTCTTTATTTCGGACAAAAAGGGGGAGAAAAATTTGATGATTTTGTTTTTACTTTAAACCCTTTGTTGATGATTGACAAAAAGGGGAGAAGAATTTGAGAGTTATATGCATGTTGAGTAATATTTATGTTTATGCATATATGTTTTTGTTTTGCAAATAGGAGAAAAAGAAGTTGATTTGTTTTATGCTTATCTCCTTGATTTGCATACATGTTATGTGCTTCATTTCCATATTATATTGTTTATTTGTTATGCATGAGTTAATGGGGAGCTTCCTTGAAGCTTTACTTTAATCCATGCATATATAACTTCATGAGTTTTGTCATCATCAAAAAGGGGAGATTGTTGGCCCAAAGGCCCATCACTCTAGTTTTGATGATGATCAACTCATGAAGTTATAGTACTAATGATCTTGTGTTTAATTAGTGTCAGATTTATGATCAAGATCTTAGTAGGTGTGGAGCTTCAACAAAGGATTTAAAGTCAAGTTTTGGAGCTAGCACCGGTTGATTCACGAGCCTATGCATCAAGACCACATCAAGAGTTGAGCTCGTAGGATCGTGTTTGGACCAAGTCTAGAAGATGAGAAGACTTTAAGGGAAGACTTCAAGAGAAGACTTGTGTCTAGGTATAAGATTTTATTTTTAGATAAAATGTAAAGGATAGAATAGTTGGTGGATTGCTCAAGTATATATCACACACACACTCTTGATTTAGTTGTCTTTTCATAAAAGAATTTTCAGATTTAGAAAAGACTTTCATTTTGGAAAAATACTTTTTGGTTTTTGAAATTTCTTATATGCATATCTTTTATCCAAAACCATATTTAGAGCTTAATGCCAAAACATAGATATTTCATCTTAATTGTGTAGTGGATCATATCCATACACACTATGCTTTAATAAATTCAAAATATCTTGTTTTTATATCATGAAGAAGTTTAGAAAACAAGTTTTAGAAAAATACTAGTTTTCAATTGAGCCAATATTTTCAACTTACAAAAATAGTCCAAATCTTTTATAACATGCCTTGATTTTGTGCAAGCATGTTTGTTTATCAAAGTATATTGGTAAAACTATTTTTGTAGATTTTTATGCATTTTATGGGATTTTTATGTGAGCCAAAAGACCAAATTTTAATCCCAGATTTTCTGTTGCAGGCTTCAGCCAAGACAACTAGTCGACTACCAAGTCGACTAGGGCTGAAGTCGGTCGACCGGCTCGGTCGACCGACGTATACGACGTGCACGCCTTGACCTGGCAGATGGCCGGTCGACCGACCCTGTCGACTGGAACTAAGAGCAGTGCTCTCTGTTCTTTTCGGTCGACCGGGCGATCGACCGGAGGCTCCAACGGTCGGATTTTTGACCGTTGGCGGTCGACCGGCCGGTCGACCGTTAGGCCTGACAGACCTCCAACGGCCAGTTTTTTAGCCCTATAAATTAGTAACTTTGTCTATCTATATATATATATATATATATATATATATATATATATATATATATATATATATATATAAGAGAAAATAAAAAAAGGAAAAAAAATAAAATAATAATAATAAATAAAAACTTGATCGCCAATTAAGCTGGTTAGTTGTGCCTACCAGTCACGCCTAAAAATGGTTGAGTTCTTAGCGTTCGTGGCCTAGTTCACTCGAGTCCTTGGACCTTAAGGATGTATCTTCATCTGGTGCCTTATGACCGTCTGATCTGGGAGTCATCGGTAAAAGGCTCGCTACATGGGTAAATTAGAAAGTCTAATGAAGCTAAGGGAATAAATAAATATATATATATATATATATATATATATATATATATATATATATATATATATATATATATATATAAATGTACCATAGTCTAAGATCAATCCCTCATACATATAAAAGTATATATGCTAGGCTTGATACAAAATCTAGTTTTCTCTCTATTTTGAAAACTTAACCTAAGTTGAAAATGAAACTTCAAATGGAGGCTTATAAAAAGAAGGAAAAGTTCAGGGTAACCTGAAACCAAAAGATCACCGAAATTCTCGAAAAAATGGATCATAAATTTTTTTTTCTTTTCTTTCTTTTTTGAAAAATCACTAACATTTTCTTTCACTTTGGATTTTGTGGGTGCAATCCGCTGAAAACCCTCAGGAGACAACACTCCTCCTCTAGGGTAATCTACAGGTTTAACGGCTTATTGCACGAGCTCAGTGCAATCGTGTCACCTACGAAAGTGGTGTAATAATTTAGTTAGGGTTTTTCTCTTTGCTTATTTTGCTCAGGGACGAGTAAAAGCTAGGTATGGGGGTGTGATTGAAGTTCATTTTTGCATCATTTTTACACCACCTCACCATGCTTTATGCTAATAAAAATGGGATTTTTATTGCTTTTCTCTCTTATTTTTCAGGTCATTATTTAATGGAGAAGAAGGCCCAAATCTTGGATTTTTGAAGAATTAAAAGAGTTTTTAGAATCCCACAACCATGAAACCCAATTCTGGAACGATCCAGAGTATATTCTCCAACTTTTAGAAGCTCCAGCTGGGCACACGTAGCCCAACAGAATGTCAGAGAATTCGTTGGCGCAACGGCCAAGATGCTGCCGCGGAAACGCGGCCATGGCCGCGGATCCGCGGCACTTTCTTGGTCGTTGATCAAGCGTTTGATCCTACGGCTGTGGTGGGATGTGATCTTCTCCTGAAGTCTATAAATAGACCCCCAAGGCCTCTGTAAAAAATGGAGAAGAGAATAGCATTTTATTTAGGGAAATTGTTAGGAGCACTCTTTAGTATTCTTGTGTAATTTTCATTTTCACCTTCTAGATCCAGAAAAGAGAGAGTGGGGGTGAGAGAACTCTGTAATTGATGAAGTGACAACTCAATACAAAGACTCAAGCTTTCCTTCCTCAAGTCTTTTCTTGTTCTATTGCATTACTTTCAAGTTCTTACTTTCTTGCATTTTCTTTCTACCATGAATTCTTACTTGTTCTTATTTTCTATGGCTAACTAACTCACTAACATGACTAACTTCTAACACTACAACTACTAACTCTTGGGTGATTTCTAACTCATATGAATTGTTAGATGTTTTTATTTCTAAGTCTTATAATTAATAAGTCTTTTACTTCCAATAAAGATGAGTATTGTTTCAATTCTAGCGAATGCTTTGTATCACCTCTATATGATTCATGTGTGCCTCATTTAGAACCTTGTCTCTTGAATAAGTGCCTTGATAGAACATGAAGATGGATCACTTTAGTATGCTAACTACTACTGTATAAATTTTTATTTCAGCTAGTTTGTTATAACTTTGACGAACTAATGAATCTTACATTCTTGTTTAGCATACCTAAGTGTGAATACCTATGTTTCATTATTGAGAATCTATTGGGAGCCAATGATCCAAGGAGGCCACCTAGCCAAGCCTAGATGAGAACACAACCTCAATTTGAAACAACATTGATTTGATAAAGTAAGATGTACTAATGCTAATGAATCTACATGAGGCATGAATCACCCAACAAGCCTAGTAAGTTAGAAGTGTAGAATGTTAGTTAGTCATGGCTTTCTCTTAATTGAATTTCAAAACTTCTTTCTACAAATTTTCTTTTTTTCCAACATCACCTTTTTTCTATACCGTTTTTCATTTCGGTTTCCATTCCTTTTTCCTTTTCTTAACAAACTCTACAAAATTCTTCACTCTCTTTCTACCTTGTTTTGTTTTTTCCATTTTTAAACAAAGAAGAACTTTCATTTTTCTTTCCAAAACTTCAACATAAAAATCGTGAACGCTTTCATCACTAGTCCTCCATGCGGATACGACCCGTTATACTTTGTGCTACGAACGGTGATTCGAAGGAGTAAAGTAAATCTTCATAAATATTCAAAGTTTGATAATCAGCACACGAAAATGAACGGTTTACTCTAAACTCTCGCTTAACTCAATTTCCCCTTTCGAACATCAAGCTCAGAGTATCTCAAATGATTGTCAGTCCAATCATGAGAAGTATGAATTCAACCAGAGTCCAAAGTATTTTGAAATCCGTCCCAGTCAACCGCGGAATATCGAAAACTTTGAAGAGAGTTCTGTAGGCTGTTTAAAAATCACTAAAGACAAGTCATCAAAAAGCAGAATCCAAACTCCAGACCCAAGGCTAATCATCGCCACCAGCGCAGCACTAAGACGTGAGAGTTGAAACCCGCGTCTCAACATCACTGCAATGACCAAGACGCGGAGCATGAAAGCTGCATCTCAGCATTACTGTAGTACCAAGACGCAGAGTCCAAAGTCCGCGTCTCACGTGAAGCTTGACGCAGAATCTGAAGCTCGCATTTCTCAAGCATCACCTCAATGGCAAAATGCGAGGCCCAAAGCCTGCGTCTTGGTTATAATTGCCCTCATTACTGGGTCAATTACTGCCCATGTAATGAGGGAGTTAACCTCCATTATGGAGCATTTTTAGGGGACACTCTTACCCCCTGAAACCTCTATAAATAGCCCAGTTTGCTATGGAAGAGAGGTCGGAAAAATCTTTGGTCAGATGAACTTCGGTTGTAAGCCGTAAAAAGACCAAGATCTCTAGCTAAAAGAAAGAAAGAGTTCAACTCTTCTAAACAACTTGCTGCGTACAAGTTTGTTTTTGCCTACAGTCTTTTTGAGATTCTTGTTGGACAGAAGCTGTGTTATTTCGTCCACCATCCAAAGAGAGGATTCCCAAGAGGTCCTGACGTTCACCCGGTCAACGGAAAACAAGATTCACTTTTCATCGCCACATCAAGAACCTGACATTAAACAAAGGGGAGATTTGAGCTTGAATATATCCCCTCTCTTGTTAAAAGATTATTGATCCGTTGTAATTTTCTTTGCAATCAGATAAAGAATTTACACATCGATCTTCAATTTTTCCCCACCAAACACCATCAACACCTCTGCTGATGTACTATTGGAAGAAAATTGCTTATCCTTCCTCCTCACCTCATAATTTACAAGAGCAGCCGACATATCATTATAGTTAAGTGATTGTTTCCCATTAATCAAGGTGAGAACGAAGGTCTCCTACTCTTCATCAGGAAGAGAATTCAAAAGAATTAACGCCTTATCCTCTTCTTCGATATCTATATTCGCATTAACCAAATTTGTAAGAAGTTTTATGTAGTTGTTCATATGCTCAGCAATAGAGAGTCCCTTCTTCAATTGGAAGCGATAAAGCCTCCTCTTTAGAAGTAGTTGAGACTCGATACTCTTCGTCAGATATTTCTTCTTGAGAATCTCCCAAATCTTCACTGCAGACGTCTCATATAGCACATGATACTTGATGTCTTGTGTCAAATAAGACCTTATAAGACCACACGCCTTCACGTCCCAAAATTATTCATGTCGTCAAACTTTACCATATCAATCTTTATCGGATGCGGGTTCACGGACTCACTGTAGATTGACTTTCTCCTGCCATCTTCTCAATAGATTCCTTAACACAATGCGAAAAATAATTAGTGAAAACAAATCCAAATAGAAAATATCAGATCTTTTTCTCCAAACGAAATTGTAGACGGTCTCTAAGTTGATTTGCTCCACCCGAATGAAAAACTCCCCATTGAACCCGAAAAGCTCTGATACCACTTGTTAGGAATCCAAGCAACAGAGAAGATGGCCACCAGAGAATAGTCACTAATCACATGAACAAGTAAATAAAGAAAGAAAAAGAGAACATAAGATATATCAAGGTTCGACAATTTGCCTATGTCCTCGGGATAAGGGAAAGAGATCTTATTGAATCAATCAATTATAGGTTACAAATTTCAAATATTGGGGACAATACCCCTTTTTATATAGTCAAAGAAGCCACAAGGAAAGGAAAACAAAAAACATCTAATTCGGATCAGAAACGAATTCTGAATCAAATTTGAAAACAGGGTCGCTGCAGCTGCATTAGTCGACTAGGCCAGTACTCTAGTCAACTAATTACTTTTATTAGTTGACTAGGTATTTGCTTAGTCGACTAGTCTGTAGTGAAACAGATTTGTCAACTCTCTGTTTATATCATTAGTCGACTAGTCCAAATGCCTAGTCGACTAGGTCCTATTCCTCCTGTGCAATCCACCATTGATATGACTGGTACGCTCCCGTATTTGACACTATTGATTGCATCGATCTTTGGCTAACCTTTAAAAGAGTTTAACAAACTCTATCAACAAGATTTTTTCTCTCTCTCCCCACGTATATACCCTTTACAAATGTCAACATCCAAAGAGATTCGAACTGGTGACCTCTGAGAAGCAGACCTAAGACTGACCGATCACCGGTGGGCTAACTTCAGGGGACCATTAACATCCATTTTTGTAATATTTTTTTCCAAATTATTTAAAAGAGTTAAAGATTTATTACTTTTGATTCGTAATAATTAATTTCAAGAGCCTTAGACGATTTCTTCATTTCTATTACTTTTGATGAAGTTGACAACAACAATTAAATGTGAATATATTTATTTTTGTTTGGATCCTAATTAGTTTGTGATTCTATTTTGATACGTTTTTTCTGTGTGGAGTAAATTCTACTTTTTCGTGAGTTTCTCTTCTAGAATTCTAGTCTGATAGGGATTTTGATTTTATTTTTATAATTAATTAATTAGAATTTTGGATCCATGAATTTTACTACTATTATTTTTCTACTCTAAAAAATAAGAGTGGACCTCATTCTAATTTACATATGGATTCTCTTTAGGATTTAGACCGAAATTCTATTTTGATAGAATTATTTCTGTAGAAAGCGTATATAGTTTGATAGATTATTTTCCTCGAATTCTAATCAACCTACATTCTTTGTAATTTAAGAAAATTTATCAATGCATATAATGCATGTTTGTGTGCATGCTACAACAACACTTGCATCTTCGATTTTCTTTTAGATAGATTGGTCAATGTACTTTCTTAAAAAACTAGTGTGCATAACAAAATCACCCTGGTTTTTATATAAATATACTAACTGTAGTGAAATAATAATTTTTTTTTATGATAAAACCATGAGGCAAATGCCCCCGATGGTTCATTAAAAAGAGCTTTAACAAAAAAAACCCCAAGAAAGAAGGGTACAAAGATGATCAGATCACCATACACAATTGATCCTTCAGAAGAAAAAGAAAAGGAGAAAAATACAAATATAAATAAAGATAAAAAATTTACTGGAGCACCATCGGAGCTCCACCGGCATCGCCGACGCCATTGAGGCACCGGGGCCCCTCGTCGACCCCTCCGTCCTCTCCTCCATGAAGTCCGCCAGCGCTGAGTCCAGTCATACCCGGTCTGTCCTTATAACCCACTTTGCTGCTCCAGATGAGGTGTCTGGCGACCTCACCTGTGGTCACATCTGTAATGGTCCTAGTTTAATCACCTCAATTATCATGATCATAAACCTTTAGACTTAATTATTCAGATAATTTTGAAAATTTCGGCACCATCTCCTCTGAAATATAGAATCTTCCCTAAGACAATAACTCAGATTTTCGCTAATATTGGCCTATTTATTAATATATAACATCCTACACAAAATATAATATTATTTCACCTGGCCTCGTTTACTTAGTCATAAATTTTGGATTGACATCGCCTACTTATTAATTCAAAATTCCATCTTAAAATTTCAACTTAAATTCGATTAATTAAACATATACACGAAAGTACTCCTCTTGATATAACATTCTAACACAAAACTAATTATAAGTTCTACACAATACAAAAAATACAATCATTCATCATCTCAGCAGAACATCCTTGCAGCGCTAAACCGGGCCTTCGCCTTGCCCTGACCTGAAAACATCAATCTAAGATGGGGTGAGCTCAACAACTCAATGAGTAAAATCATTCAAATCAGAGTTTATATTATAATATCATTATAATGAAGTATGACACAGTTGAACAAATTTTAAGAAATAATCTTAATTATCTTCCTACTTATAATGGGCAGTGCAACTTAATAAGTCACTGATGCTTTTTATTATTTTATACTTATTCTTCACACTCTTCTAGACACACATGTACAATTAATCAACATATTATATCTTGTGTTATATAACACTTAACCCGATTGTTTATCTCCTTTATTTACCTGGTGATTCACCAATCACATACACAATAGTACCTCGCTTATATTCAGTTCGTAACACATTCGTATTTTACATATGATTCACGGTCACAAAAGCATCTACCGGGGCATAAAATCTTACTTACTTTTATATTAATTTAAAATTATTATTGCCCTTCTCACGTAGATATGAGATGCTACACATGTGAACATCACTTACCGCTCACAATAGCATCCAATTTATAACAGTATGTTGATACACGATGAAGCACACAACAATCACATCTATATATCGGATGTCACAAACAATCACATTCATATATCGGATGTCAAAACAACCATATCCCTATACCGGATGTCATAATAACCACATCCATATGCCGAATGTCATAACATATATTCATACATCACTTACACTCCTAGTGATACGCCGATCACCTAAACACATTTTCATGTCATTCTGAGTGATACCCACCTTATATATTTCAAACAGTCAAATGCAGCACATACGCATAGAAACTTATAATCACTGCATTGCCCCGTCTTCGTACTCTACTGAAATTCACCTCGGTCCCTTCTCCAATACACATAAACATGAAAATTTATGATCACTATGTTGCCTTGTCTTCGCACTCCACCGGAATTCACCTTGGCTCTTTCCTCCAATACACATATTTTACCCTATCTCCTCACCACCAAAATTTACCTCGGCCCTTTCCTCTGACAATTTTTAATAATAAACATCATACAAAACATGACATGAATGCATACAATTACACATCAGTATGCATAAATAATACTACATACACAATTATCATACACATACGCATGCACATTCATTATCACAAACACATTCATATCCATACCGATATGTCACACACGGTTAAATTCATACGATTTCATTCTTAGTTCATCATTGTAGCTTTAAGAGATATCAAACACACATAATACATACAGCATAATAGTCATAGTATTTTACCGATCAAGTTCTGATTCATACCACAAGTATACAATCTTCCTAATCATATTACTTGTCTATCTCTTATTAATTAGTTAATATCAAAAATTCATTATCAATTGCCTCTTTTATCATCAAGTAGACTGACTATTGGTTATAACTTGTGTAAATTATTAATTCTTCAGTTTCTTCTGATACAAGTTACTAATTACACAATAATTCTAATATCACATGGATTATCAATAACTTCTATATTATAATTATTCTTAATTCAATCAGAGATAGATTATAATCTTTTTATTTGGTTCAATCCAGTGTTAATCCCAGATTTCATCAATATTGGTCTTAACACTACCAGTTTCTATAACACATGTTCTGTCGTTACTTATTTCTATTTATTAATTCTAAACTATTCAAAGACCTTCGTTGTCCTGATAAATCAGTTTATTACTAATATTGCCACCGGTTCCATAATTGTCGGATTCATACATACTAAATTCTACCATTATTAGTTTTATAACTGTTAATCTCATAATTTATCTTTATTTTGGTCAATTACTAGTCAAATCTTTCTTTGTATTCAAATATGCAATCACCCCCGCATATATGTATATATATCTATATATATATACACACAGAGGTATAAATCCGTATATCAATTAATTATTAACTATTAGATTCTCAGTTTATCAGCTTCATAGTTTTATCATGTTAACTCTATATACATATATCACTTACCGAACTGAATTACTAATTACATTGACACAACATTCAATCTTCCGTCTGTATCACCAATACCCAATCATCTGGGTAATTATCTGTAACCCCCTGATCCTTGATGTACGTATCACAGTATCAGTATTCGATACAACATACAAAGTTGATTTGACTTTTTTGGTAGTCAGATTGAGCCAGTTTCAGTTTCAGATATTATTTTCTAATATTTTAGATTTTTCAAAATTTTTTGAATTTTTCTGGATTATTTTGGAAAATCTCCAAATTCGGCGTCGACTGATACAACAGTCGGTTCTAGGATTTTTAATTTACATTTAGAGTTGAATTTCAAGAATTTATTTTCAAATTAATCTTTAAAATCATATTTTCTCTTTTCAGGCATTTTTGGAGATTTTTCTGAGTTTATCAAAATTGGGCCAAATTGGTGTCACAGGTTTCGGTGATACATTCCGGAATTTTTAACTTGTAAATCAGACTAAATTTTTTGAATTTGATTTTACATTATTTCTCAGGATAATATTCTCTATTTTGTAAAATTTTTGGGAACCGTTATGAGCTAGTCCAATTTTTACCCATTAAAATAATCTTAATTTAATAATATTAAACTACTTTTCTTTCTTCCTTCTTTCTTCTTCTCCAAGTCTATCCATCGCCATAACCCACCGACCTTCTCTCTTCCCATAAACTCCCATTTCTTTATCTCTCTCACTTATTCTCTAAATCTGAAATTATTCTCTAATTACTTATTTCCTCCCTCTTTCTAATTTTCCTTTTTTCTTTTTCCCTCCTTTAACCTATTTCACAGCCACCCTCTCCCAACCGGCCATACCACTGCCGGCCATGACCCCAGCTCCGAGGATCCCCCAAGGCGGCCACGTCCGATCAGGTCTCCCTCTCCTCTTTTTCATTTTCTTCCACCTCAATTCCACTTCCTCTATATTCTTCATCTTCTTAAACCCATCACCTAATTCCACAATTTCCACCACCTCCTTCCAAATTCCACCACCATTTCTTCCCCATCTCCTCTCCAATAAACCACCATCACCACCTCTACCACCATACTCACTAATTTGATCATCTTCACCCACATCATCACCATCCCCTTCATCACTACCACTACACCCCCACACCCCCTCTTCTCCTCCTCCACCCAAGTCCAATGGGGCCCAGGCTGCCGGTGCCACCCAAGCTGACCACCCCCTTTCTTCCTCTTCCTTCTCCTTCGTTTTCTCTTTCTTTCTTTCTTTTTTCGCTTTTTCTCTTTCTTCTTCTCTACTTTACAGACCCCTCTCTCTCTTTTAGATTTCAAACCATATAACCCACTAACCCAATAACTATACCCAAACCCATTATCCCAATAAGCCATCACTTAACTTTGGGTTTGGGTTTCGGATCTAAATCAGACCCATTAGGAGCCCAAACCCACTTCTAATCCCAATAAGATAATTTTTACATAAAATCCCTGTTAAATAAATTTATTTCATTTT
Source organism: Agave tequilana (assembly GCA_038442645.1). NCBI lineage: Eukaryota > Viridiplantae > Streptophyta > Magnoliopsida > Asparagales > Asparagaceae > Agave > Agave tequilana. The sequence goes on from JAVJIF010006453.1 coordinate 122,066, forward strand.
AAATTATTTAAATTACATATTTAACCTTTTTTTGTTATGATTTTAGTATTCTAGCGATATATTGAGCATCCGAACTTCAAATTGGACGATGTTGGAACCGTTGCGATCGTAGGAAAGAGAGCTACATTTTCATGGTCATTTTGTGAGTGTTTTCCTATTATAATTATATTTTATCTTGTCAAATGAAATCAATTGATTGTTTTATTTAATAAAATGTGATTATTGGTACATCACTGTAATTATTATTAAATAAATTATGATTATTCATAAATTAATGTAATTAGAATATAACTTACTGCTCTTTACACAAGTCAATAAAATAATGCATTATTGTATTCCTTGATTTACTCTAAATATAGGTGAATTATCTATGTATATTAAGTAATTTAAAAGAGTCGATAAAGAAAATACAGCTTTATACATAAACGGATAATTTAAATATGATAACCTAGATATTGTGTTTAATTACTTTGTAATATCGATCATTTTATGAAATTATTATAATATATAATGATATATATATATATATATTAACACATGGACATATGATCTTGTTACGTATATCACCTTGACAAATATTCTATTTTATTGGACCACTGTTATTTCATATACTGGTAACACCGTGATATGGATATACTGAGACACTGGACACAATAATTTCATGTACATCTATCACCATTGCATAGACATTGTTACACTAAACAACATTATTTCATGTTCATATATCACTGATACACGGATACGCTATTCCACTGGATATCGTCATTTCCTACATTTGCATCGATGCTATATGCCCCATACCTATCTTTTGCTCATCCTCGAGCAAAACAACTAAACAAAAAATTATTAGACCACTTTCGCGGGTCACGCGATTGCACTGAGCATGTGCAACAAGCCATTAAACCTTTAGGTTTCCCCTAAAGGACAATTTTGTCTCGTGAGGATTTTCAGTGGATTACACCCAAAAAATCTGTAAATAAAGATAAAAATGTTAGTATTTTGAAAACATGTTTTGAAAGAAAAATATTTGAAATATTATTGTAAGATTTAAGTAATTTATAAGTTATCGGAAAATCGAATTTTTCATTCCTAAACTTAGTCTCTATTCAAAAATTGATATCAATCAAAGTAAGGAGTCAAATTGTACTTCTCATCTAGTTTATTACTTTACCCTTAGTCATATGCACCTTTGTGACCGTGAAATTTTGACTAAGGGTTTTTTAACTCTAACTCTTATGCCTTATTTATTTATTTATATATTTTATTTTCGGTGGTATTATTTCATAGTTCTATTAGGCTTTCTAATCTGCCTATGTAACGAGCCTTTAATCCGTGACTCCCAAACCAAACGGTCTTAGGGCACCGGGTGAGAAAACACCCTAAGAACTTAAGGGCTCAAGCCCACAAGGCCACAAAACTAAGGATTTTATTATATGAACCGCTTTTAAGCGTGAATATTTATGCTTTATGAGGCACAAAAATACCAAGCTTAATCAGAGGATTTATATATATATATATATATATATATATATATATATATATATATATATATATATATATATATTCTCTTTTTTTCAAACTTATCTAATCATCTTTTTGCATAAATACTAAGGCTCGCTTAGGCCAAAGCACCTAGCTAATCAATAATTGAATTTGTTTATTTTTCATAGACATACATACATACATATATATATACATAAGAATCTTTGTTTTTGAACCCTAAGTGTGTAAATGCATAAAGTGTGCATATTTCATCAAGGCAAAATCAAGACTAAATTACTTTGAAAAATTATCTTCCTAACCCTAAAAATCAAACAAATAATCTTATTTTGACCAAGTATAAGGAATCCTAATTTTGATTCTCCTATTCCTTAAAATTGACTTAATTTCTTACAAAAAAAATATGCCAAATATTGTTTCTATTTTAAAAAGTTTTTTAAAAGTAAAAAAAATGTTAAATTTTTTTAAATAATAAAAAGAAAACTTAAGTTATGTTAGAACCCTCCCCCACACCTATCTCATGTATTGTCCTCAATGTATGAATTAATGCATAGATACATGAAAAAGAAGAAAGGGAAGGAAAATATTACCTTAAGGTGGTGGTTCCGGTGGTGGTCTGATTGGTCCACGAAATGCGGCCCAATCTAATTTGTGTGGAATCCGGAGGAACCCACCAGAAACCTCTCTAATATAACCCACTAAAATGATGTATATATGAACAGTTTTTTATTAAAAAATTTACCGCATCTAATTTCTAAATTTTAGAAATAATTTCGGAGTCAATTTTATCAACACCCTTGTCCCAAAATGGAGTGTGAAAACATGGAATAATTGACTTGGACTTAGAAAGTACAGGAACTAATACCGACTCAAGAAAGTGACTTAAGTCAAGTAAAGGTTTAGGAGTCGAGATTGGTTCAGAAAGTGGGTCCAAATCAAGAAGTTAAAACTCAAGTCCACATTCATTTTCCAACAACGGAATGTGACTTAATATTGGTGATTCAAGTTCAAGAATGATAGGTGTGGGAATCAAAACTGACTCTAGAATATTACTCAAGTTGGGTAACAAAATAGGAGTCAATATTGATTCAGGAATTTGAACTGGATCACAAATATGAGAATCTAAGTCACATTTCTCATTGAGTTCAATTTAAGAAAATGAGAACTTGCCAATTTGTTAATGGGACTTTCAAAAGTATAAAATTGGTCAAGTTCAATATGATGATCATAAAACATTAGCGATTCAATTTCATGATGAATTGGCACAGGATCCAATGTTGACTCGGGAAAAAGATTGAAATCAGGTGAAGACACCGGAGTCATTATTGAATCAGAAAGTAGAATTAAATCACCAAGTTGAGGTTCAGGATCATATTCAATCTCAAGTTCAAATTTTAGGAAAGGGATAACTTGCCAAAATGTCAATGTGGTTTTCAAAATTCAGAGTTTGGGTAAGTTTAAATAGGTGCGCTAAAATGGAATCTTGTTTTCCAAAATAACATGATTCTTCGGCTCTAACAGAATGGTTAGCGACATCAGAAATGGTCAAACGGTGATAATGTAGAGTTTGGACCATCATATCTATGTCATGATTACAAGCGATTTGAACCTGAGTCATGACTTAAAGCATCTTTTCATAGTTGATTGGTTCATCGTTTTGTTGCGATTGGACTTGAAAAGATGAAGTTTTGTTTTAGAATTTGTGGTGAAATTGTGAGTCTGTCAAATTTTGTGATTGTTGCTTAGACTCACGCATACTCATTTCCAAGATTGATGGTTTTCTATTTTGAACTGGTGGAATTGAGTATGAATCTTGAAAATATTATGGACATGATGGATAAGGAGGACAAGTTGGTTGAAAATTAGACTCGGGGGGAGGTGAATCCCCATTGACTCTGTGAAGAGTTGAAATTATTTTGAAAATTACGGTCATAAGATTGGGGGCATGGGTTATATTGATTCGAATAAGACCAATCTGACACACTAGGTTGGTTAAAGTTATGATATGTCGGGTTGGTAATATCCAAAAAGAAGTCGGAGTGTAATATGGATTACCATTAAAATTGAAAAAATTATTTTTATAAGCCATATCACATAGGAAATGTCAAACACAAATAAAGAAAAACAAACAAATAAGCAAATAAATAAAAAGAAAAAAATTTAACTTAAGTTAGGGTAAACCTTAAACCTATACGACTCCTAACTGTCCATGGGGGTATATTGTCGAATCTGACAACAAGTTAATCTGCCAGGTAGGGGCAAGATTGGTGGGAGGTATCCGCGCAGAAGCGACGGGCCTAATTAAGCCAAACCACCAGCCTTCAGGGTTTCGCCCCTCAATCCCCAACCTTAATTAGCGATTTGGTAAGAGTCAGATTCAAATCAACTTCCCCCTTAGGTCAATCTCCTATTTGAGTCCGAGATGTCCCTAGAGCCAACGTCTACTCAGTTTTAGTTAAGCTTTGGTTAGTGAGTGAGGAGATTATTTGTGAGCTAAGGGAGGGTAATGACTTTCCCACCTTATCTTGTTTATAGGACAAGCTCTTAAATCAATTTAGTACAGTGTACAAGTATATAGAAAAAAGTAACACTCAAGCAATATTTCATATAAGAATGAATCTTATACTAAATGCTATGCACAAATACCTTGCCTCCAGCACTCTTCAACAGTAAATAGAAAATGTAATGAAATGACACGTGCCTAAATGCAAAGTCTAAATCATTTTTAGTATTTACAATCAACTTTTTACTGTTGCGTTAGAAATGTATAAACAGTGAGTCAAACAAGGAAATAAATGCTACAGAGATTAAACTATGCAATTCAGCCAACCTGCAGAAAATACAGGTTAGCAGTTCACTCAGATTACCACAGGAATGTAGCAAATCTGAGGATTTCTGGGCTCTGCTTTCTTGAGCAGAGTCCAGTGCCATTTATATGTCCACTGCAGTAAAAATTTCTTGTTTTTAAATCTGTACACTAAGAACAAAGAAGAAAGTTTAAAAAAATGTAAATCTAAAAGAGAATAACTTACCGTCCCTCTCCGGCAACGGCGCCAAAAGTTGATTGTAGATTTTACCTGCACAAAAAATACAGAATTTAAGAACTTAAGAATAGTATGTGCAAGTACTTAATTTTACCGCGATAGCAAGTGCCCATGCGGGTCATGATCCACAAGGAGGGACTAGTGATGGAAGCTTTTTAGCAAGTTCTTTTTTTAGGTTACAAAGAATGGTTAAAGATCTTCTTTTAGTTCTTTAAAAAAAGAGAAAATAGATTGATAATAAGAAGGTGGTAGAATGAGAAGGTGGAGCACATAGAAGTGATATGTACAAAGAAATTGAAAAAGAGTGAAAGAGATTTGGAAGATTGTGGTGTTGGTAATTTACACTAAAAGTTAAAAGAAAAAAATTAAAAATAATTACTTACCTCCTTTGACCAAAAGCTTACCTTGAATTTTTGGCGACGATATTACCTTCAAGTGGAGGCAATCAGCGCATAGCCCATAAGAGTTCATTCTCGTCTCTTCCACATTACATCATCAAGACAAAACAAGCATGAAATGATACAGGCTGAGACTAAAATCCATCGTCATGAGCTATCGGTGGCACTTGTAAAGGCAAGGCTCTTTCGATGCTATAAGACTCACTTGGTTAGCAATTGTTACAAGAAAGAGAGAAGTAGAAAAGAAGAAGAAGAACACAAAAATAAAGTACATAAAAAAGGTAATTATAGATTCGATTTTATAACAATAAGAGAAAAGAAGAACAACTTACACCGGTGTCACTCTCAGCACAAGCTTCATTCTCATTCTCCTATGAAATTCTGATCTCCTCTGAATTACATAAATGAAAACTAAAAATTACATAAAAAGAAAAATAAAAACCTACACTAAAAAGAATGAAAAAGTGGACTAAATTCTATCTCTGCATCATCGTCCTCTGTACGCTCTGAAAAACCCATATTTATAGGCAAACCTTAACGGGGAGGGGCGTACGAAGATAGGGGGAGCAAACGCTCCCCCAACTGTTGCAACAAAGCCGCGGAAACGCGGCTTTGGGAGTGGCCAGGTGGCCACACCCAAATGGTGGGGGTCCCTGGTTTCAAGAGATTATTTTATCCGGTTCTGAATTTCTCATTTCAGCTCCTGATTTGACGAAACGGCCTTTAATCATTAGTTTTAACTGATCGATTTGAAGAGATATGTTTTTAACTGATTTTCAACCGATTTGAACCGACCTGATCTGCCCTGATTTAGTGACTTCGAATTAATTTTGATTTAAATCAGAATTTGATGGCTTTTGGGCTCGTTTCTCTTCTCTCTCCTTTAGTAATGGGCCTGCAAATAAATTAAACAATAATTAGAAAAAACCAGAGTTTATTCTATAATAACTATGAGAATATAATAATGAATGTGCAATATTAGCGACCGATCAGGTACTGTGTGCACAGTTATAGCATGTTCATATATCACTGATACATAGATTTACCAGTATACATGTGTTGATTGTTTCTGTATTCTTGTCGCATGGATCACTATTCATATTATATGAATAATTGCCATATGTATGTTCTTGTATTCCCATTATATGATTATTTTTCGTTACTGATATTGATATACTGTTACTGAACATGTGAGTTGTTGATATGTGATGTGATGTGTGGACTTGAAATACACATAGAGGGTCTACAAGCTAATCAAGGACAAATGATGTGGAATTAGAAACTTAATTGCTAACACACTATATGTAACCAAGAGTGAGCCCGAATTTCCCGTGAAGGGCTCTGAAAATACTCCTTAAGATTCTTCTAAACTAAGAGTTGAGGTGCTTTAATAAACTCTCTTAGTTGAACATAAGTGTGGGCGCACACAAACTGTATCTAGCATATGAATATAAACAATGTAAAGCAATGCAAGATATAAAGAGAGATAGAGGTGAGAGATAGTTGATCAAATATAAACACAAAGATATGTTTCGAGGTTCGAGCCACTGCTCTACGTCCCCTCCTTCACATAGAAGGATTTTCACTACGTCCACACAGGACCTTCCACAAAGGGACCTCCACTGAGAAATTATAAATTAACACTTGGAGTACACAACTCCTCTCCTAAACACAATCATCTCTACACAAGAGGGAAGACACAAAGCTAAAGCAAAGAAAAGGTTTACAACTTGGGAATACAATGATCACAAACTCTCTCTTGGTGATCTCCAAAGATCACAAACAATTTTCTCACAAAAACAAGATCCTAAGATAGGAATAGAATTGATAGCTCAAGTGTAAGAAAAACAAAGTGTTTGGAAAATAAAATCACAAAGAAAACACTTGGAAAAAACTCTAGATAAAATATAGAAATTTTGGACAAGAACTAGAATCCCAAAACTTGTTTTCTTTTGATTTTCTAAAAACTTTGAAAACAAATAAGATGTAGAGATTTTGGCACAAAAACTTCTTTTTAAAACTTGCTGAAAACATTAAAGAAGTAGAATTTTTTTCTCTCAAATATCTGAGGAGAAACAGCCCCCAAAGACCCATTTTTATAGGGGTCTGAAAATATAGCCGTTGGGGTTCAAAACAGGTTAGAAATGACCTGTTGGTTGACCGCCCAATCGACCGACCAACGGTCAAATTTCTGACCGTTGCGATTACCGGTTGACCGCCCAGTCAATCGCTCCAGGAAATTTGCCTTACGCTCGACCGCCCGGTCGTCCGAGGCCAGAACCAGAGAGCGAACTCTCTGGCTCGGTCGACCGCCCGGTCGACCGGGGGCCAGATCCAGAAAGCAAGCTCCTGGATCAGTTGACCGTCCAGTCAACCGGCCCATAGGCCAAGGCAGAGTGCACATTTTGTACACATCGATCGACTGCCCGGTCGACCTAGATCTGATCCGGTCGAGCAGTCGGTCAACCGCCAGTGGGCTAAGGCTGGGATTTTGGTTTTGAAAACTTAGTCTTTTTAATACCTATAAAAATCAATGAAATCACATAAAATTCACAAAAATAAGTTCTTATAAATATTTGAAGAACAAATATGTGTGCCTAAAATTCAACACATATTTCAAACAATTTGAACTATTTTGTGATATAGAAATTCAGCTTTAAACTGTAAACGGTATTTTTTAAAAACCAAACTTCTAAAAGAAAATATGATTTTTTATATAAACTTGTATAAATACAAAAACAAGATATTTAAATACTTTGAAGCATAGTGTGTATGAATAGAATCCAATACACATATAAAAGATATATCCATATTTTTGACATTAAATCCAAAACTAAGTTCTGTTAAAACAAAACTTGAAACCATGAACTAGAATCATCAAAATAAGTTTTTAGACAATATGAACCAAATAATGTATATGAATGAATCCACTATACATATAAACCATGTAAAACTTATTTGATTCTATCTATTCATGAAAACTAAAGATATGTTCTTGAATATATATATATGGAGAGAGAGATACTTGTACCTCAGCCGCCAGCTGAGAGAGTTCCTCAGCCGGCGGTGACGTGGCCCAATCTATGCCACATATCGGTGGCAGAGTGTAGGCACTAAAAAAAACTCAAAAAATCCCGCCTAAAGAACCGTTAATCAAGTTGACCAAAATATCCCCATTTTTTACTTTTAACCTAGCAAAAACTCATCCACAACAAAATTTTACCGAAAATTTGTAATTTACAGACAAATTCTTGTAGATTTTATCTGAAGTTATAAATTTCCTAATTCACCTACATTAAAAATATAAAGAGAAAAAGATTGGATCACGATGATGAGCAAAAAATAGCACAGTAAAAGGTAAAAAACATGCGTGAAATCTAAAAAATTGGTTGAAATATATAGTTTGTTATTGTTTATTTTCGCGTTATTTTCACTTCATATAGGTTTAATAAAAGAAACTAAAATAAATAGAAAAATAAAATTTGATGTGGGCAGCTGTATATATTTTTTTGTATTACAAATGTATAGTGAAAAAATAATGAAATACAATAGTTAATCATTTATCTTGCAAAAATTTTATAAATCAGATATTTTCGTAACTGTCACAATATTTGCAGATTAGTTGGATAATATTTCATACAATTTTTAATAAACTGCGACTATGATCGGTCTTAATACTAAAAAATGCTTTATTCTTAATGTATATTATAAATTGGACCAAGGTCGCAGTACACATATATTCAAAAATATAATCGAAAAAATATATTAGCAATGCGACCATGATCACAGTCATAGTATAACAAAACTTTCAATCTTATATCACGAGTGTGTCCCTAACCACAGATCTTATATTACAACTGCGACCCTAGTCGCATTCACTATTCGTATAGAAATAATAGATGAAATATGATATCGTTAAGCACTGCGACCATTGTCGCAGTCCTTATTCGCATGCCATATGTAACATAATTATGATCGTCTATAAAATATAACAAAAGTTGCAATCCTAACAACGATCAGACTTAACAAAGTAGATTAGCCCTGCAACCGTGAGAGCAGTCCACATATATCACATCTTATAAAATACTATATTAAATACTTTGACTTAATTGAAGTAATTAATATCCTATCTACCATGATAACAACAATCTCAAAAGAAGAGGTGTACTAAAATTAATCTCCATAAAGGAAAGATGTGCACCATACGAAATCTAAAAATATAGGAAAAACATTCTATAAAAAGCTAATTTGTAGTTCACATAATAATAAACCTCTGGAAAAAAAGAAAACTCTTTGGATTCTCCAGCCATAACTGCTTTAATTAAATATTTAATTTCTTTTTATCGCTTCTTCGAATACTCAACTGTCATCTATAACACTTATTATTACTATTCATGTAGTTTCACAGTATTGGCCTTTTTATTATGCTTGTAACTAATATATTATAAATATCTCATATCTAACAAAGATATTTTTGCTCTTCTTTTTCAATTTGATTTTCAACTTTCCTAAAACAATTCATTCTTGAATTATGTCTTCCCCATTTTCTTCCTCTAACACTAAGATTTCAAGTTCAATCATTCTCCCACCGGTCCTCTTTCTTTAGGGGATTCAAGTGAATCTGATAGCAGTCTGGACTTGCTCCTTTTGACTATCTCACTACATCAAATAATATTTTATCTGATCCTCCTCTTCACGAGGATGATGAAATTTTCATAGGGCCTGTGAGGAGGAACTTATTCCTCTGCCACTTTACAAAGACATGCTTGATGAAAGCATGTCCTCTGATCCTGAAGGCGCGCTTTCTTTGAGCATATCCTTTGAAGGTTCTTCTCGACACGGATCGGAAGAAGAGTTTGATACATATGATCCATTCTGCGAGTTTATCAATGAACCAAAGTACCCTTAAAAGAGAAAGAAAGCGAAGATGATAGCGAGTCGGTCGATGAGGGAGAAAATGAGTAGAGAAATAATGAACAGTAAGACGAGAAGAATGAAGACAACGAATCTGCTTATGATGGTGATGACGACGAGGGCTAGGATTTTCTGGTCTTTTGATATTCACCTTATTTTTGTCTTCTTTTAAGAGCTTTTAATGCTCTTTTGTTATAATGTCTCTTTCTGACCATATTATGTTACAAATAAAATTTACTTCTATCTGAAAAATGATCTTCTATATTTTTTAAATACATGTAAAGTATGTTTATTTAATGCATCGCAGTAATCACAAGACTTCTGAGTGGTTTTATAAATACTGCTACCATGATCGCACTCTGTGATTATAAATAAAAAGCTATTAGTTTTGTATCTCAATTGCGACCATAATCGCAGTACTCAGATAATAATTACTCTCAACTAAAAAAACTGCGATTATAGTCGCAGTCCATAACTAACTATATTGATACACAAAACTGCGACTATGGTCGCAGTCTTGACAAAAACAGTTTAATCGACTTTAGGCCTATTGAACGACAGTCCGAACTCTAACAGGCAATACGGCTTTTACTTTGGTGTATGGGTATGAAGCAAGCACACCCTTGAAAATTCAAATATCGTCACTCTGTATTGCTCTGACAACCAAGATGATCGACGAAGATAACCATTGGTTACGTCTCCAAGAACTTAAAGCGTTGACAAGAAGCGGTTACAGGCTCAACAGCGATTGAGCTTTATTAAGCTTGAATCTCAAAAGCCTTCAATAAAATAGTCAAAGAGTTCCACCACTTTGACCACCACCTCTTTCGTCTCTCTCACTTTCCAACAACTCCAACTCCATCATCCCTTCACCATACCAACTCCATTTTCACCCACAAAATCACCCGAAACCATCACCTTCTCCACCATCTTAACCACCAGCAACGCCACCACGACAACAACCACCCGACAGACTCTCCCTTCTGTCGTACTCTATCATAGTAGCACCTCCCCACCTTCAAGCTTTGACAACTTCCAAATCCACCCCCTAACCCTACACTTGCATCCACCCCCATCCTTTCCTTCCTTGCCTGAGGGCCGCCGGCCCCTGCCACCACTCCCCTCTCCTTCTACTTCTCTTTTCTCTTCTCCTTTCTTTTTCTTCTTTTCTTTCTTTCTTTCTTCTTTTTCTATTCTCTTTTCTGTTCTCTCTCTCTCTCTCTAGATCTCTCTATCTTCTCTCTCTCCCCCCCTCTCATGCACAGCCTCTCTCTTCCTTTCTCTTTATTTTCTTTTCTCTTCTCATTCTCTCTCTTTCGCTCTCTCACACTCTTTCCTCTTTCACTCTCTGTCATTCTCTCTCTCCTATATCTCTTTCTTGCGCTCTCTTTCTCTCCTCTCTCTATATAATATATTTATTACATTTAATATAATTGAACATGTTCATGCGTTAGTTACTTGGAGTTCCGGAGATCGAGGATTTCACGGTGATTTTTGAATTTAGCGAGTGTCCTCGCTTTCATTCTGTGTATCCCCACTTTGTCGGGTTGATTTATATTTATGTAATTATGTAGCTGTTATAGCGGTGGATTTGTATTGTATCGGTGGTGTACTGTATTTTGTACAAGAAATATTATAATAATATATGTGATATATATGTTCTTGTGTTTAGTACTAACATTTTGTGCAGATACTTATACAACCTCCGGGCTTAACCACATTGTGGTTTTATGATAACCTTTGGGTTAACCTCTCTAAGTTTTTTAATGACCTCTGGACTTTTTATATGCTACGCCTGGTAGGCGGACCTAGGGTCAACACTTTACCGCTAATTCGTTCTAGTGTAATTATCTCGTGAGCACGGCTGTGCCGTGAGTGGTAGCATGGCATTCATAGGCATGCTGCGACACATGTGTTTAGCTGTGCTGCAAGCAGTAATCACATTAAGTATGATAGCATCTAGTGTTGTATGTCAGTTTCGCTCCAGCCTTACTTAGCTCAGCTTAGATGTTTGCTAGCTTGCTTGCCCGCTTACCTACTTGATAATTTAACTATTATTCTTTATTTAATGATTGTGAAGAATTTAAATGTACTGCTTTTCAAAACTTCTTATTTTTCTGTATTGGTACCGATCCCCTGTATTGGTATCATTTTTCTGTATTATACCGTTCCCCAGATCGGTATCGTTTATTATATTGTGCTATACAACAGTGGATATATGTTGTGCTACCACCTGACATGCTATTACTTGACGTTAGTTACTTATCTATTATCACCTGATTCTGACACACTTAACACCTAACATCTTACATGACATATGTGACTTATAATTATCACTTACAGGAATGATGACCTGATATCCTGATATACATTAATCTACTCTAGTACAACATCTACCCATAATACACCTGACATGCTCTTGGTCATTTCTGTACACTGATAATTATCTAATAAACTATAAAAAGGACAACTTACATTTGAATTGGAGGAACTAATGGAAACTGGTATGACGTTATGTTTATAGTGATCGAGGACTGACGATTCGTGTTGGTGCCTTAATCCCCAATTCGGCAACACGTGCTCGGGTGTAGTATAATTCCCAAGGAGAAAGAGTAGTAGTGGGCCGTTGTCCCGAGCAAAGGCGAAGCCCACTATAAATATAGTCCATTAATCTTCATCAGTTTCTAATAACCACTCGCCTTGCTTATATATAGATGTATGTGTGTTGAGATGTACACCAGGACACATACTTAGATATATGGGTCGGACGAGTAATAATAATAAGATGCCAATTAGCAATTTGTTGTATTGTTTTGCAACTAAAGTTGTATACACTTGAATTATGATAAAGTGAGGCATAGGGTATTATAGATGAGGGTTTCCTTATTTAGATTATTCCTTCGACGTACTTATCTCATAAGCCAAAAACTAAGTTATCCAGCTAGTTTTGCTTGTATTCGATATTATCGATTTTATCGATTTTCTATCAGTTTTATGATATTTTCTTAATTTAAGAGACAACTCAGGTTATATAAACTCAAGATACGGTAATGTGAAATGTAAGGTATATAGATAAGGGTTTCCATGTTTGGGTTATTCTTTCGACGTACTAATCTCACGGATCTATAATTTGGGCTTATATAATATGTTTTACCATATTCGCTCTACTTAATGCCTTCTCGCCTGTTCCTGTGTGCCTATGCTCACGATATGATTTTTAAAGTATGCTTATAATTCAGATTTATCGATACACGTATGCATATCCCGCACGCCACTTGGCTCTCGCCTCAACACTCGTTGGGGAGTTCTGACTCCCCTCGATGTACGTGTCTATATCCTAGAGTTTGAAGCTTGTAGATTCTCCCAGTTGCTAATCAGAGTGGCGCAATAGAAGCGTGGATCATTGATAGACCATTAAAAGTCCTTTCCTTCCAGGCCTCCTGCTCGGCTTTTGAGTTTTCTTGTTGTAACTTGTGAGCGCTTTTGTATTATTCTTAATTGTATATCTTTTTGTATTCTCACATTTGCACCTATTGGTGATATAATATTCTTGTAATATTGTATCACATCCTGTGATAACTATGCAATTGTACTCATATGTTAGAATATATAATGCATCATGTATTTTCGCACTCTGATTCTTACCTGTATTGATGCTTAGTGTATATATGTGAGGGTACTTTCGACCTACATATATATAGCATAGTAACGTCTTCGTACCCACGAGATCGGACGTTACAGGGTAGTATCAGAGCCTAGGCCCTCACATCCTCAGTAACCAATTAACAAATTAATGGTAAAGAAATTTACAACTGGGATGCATGAGTCCTAATTATACAATCCAGCTGCAAAATACAAAGTTATATATTCTCTCGTGATAATCCTTCCCTTGAATCTAAAAACTCTTCCCTTCTTTCGTTTCTTAGTTTTTTGTTGTCCTTAGACCAACTCGAATATGAAAAGACGGGATCATGACGGTTCTGGCTCTACTCAGGGTGATCTTAGTGGAGAAAATGTTAAATTGATAGAAATCCTAAATAGTATGATGAAAAACCAACTAAAGCAAATATAGATCTTACACTAGGGGTTGTTAATGGCACCCCATGAACAGAGGCCAGAAAATGTATCCGAGTTCAGAAAATTGCAACCGACTGTGTTCTGGTACCAAAAAATCGTTGGATGCAGAATAATCGCTAATAGATAAAACAAAGCTTATGAAAGCAGCCCAAATCCCAGACGAGAACTAGGTGAAAGTGATTAAGATATAACTAAGAGATGTGGCAAGAACTTAGTTGTTGGCAGAGGAAACGAGACTGGAAAAGCCCATTACTTGGGACCAGTTCTCGAAGAGTTTTTACGAAAGATTTTTCCCTAAGATGGTGCAGAAAGAAATGGAAGACAATTTATCAGACTGCAGCAAGGGGATCGAATGGTGGACGAATATGTTGCGGAGTTCCTAAGACTTAGTTAATTTGCGTCTACATGGTGGCTGACGAGGAGAACCAAGCAACTAGATTCCAGTAAGGCCTAAAGATGAAAATTCAGATGTTTCTTATACCCCAATAGCTCAAGACATATTCTCAGAGTCTTAACATCGCTCGAGAAGTAGAGCAGGGACTGGAGAAGAAGAACCAGGATAAAATGCAGAAGAGATTGGTGAAGAGACCCTCTCAGTTAATGGATGGAGAGACTCAATCAGGCTTATTAATATTTCGCTGACTAAACGATCATTTTAACCTTCTCTTCCTCAGTCAGTATGCAGTTTTTGCCATAAGCCTGAAGATTACAAGCGTGACTGTCGAATGAAAAATGGACTATGCTTAGCCTGTGGGACCAGTGGTCATTTAATAAGTGATTGTCCATTCAAAAAGATAGGAAATATCACACCGATTCGATCAACACTTCCAACACCACCAGTGAGAAGGAACACAGGACCCGTTGGTAGGAAAACTCCATTTCTTTCCCAAGATATTCCTTCAATCAGGCACGGAGAAGACCAAGGGCTAGATCAGGTGGAATAAAGAGGCAAACATATAATTTAATAGAAGAAGGGAGCCCAGATATCAGATAGAGTGGGAACAGGAGATGATGCCCAATATCTGGAACCTGAACCCTGAAGGTGCCACCTATAATTGTTAACCCTAATTTATCATGTCCTGAGTTGGTAAATTTTTCTTTATTATAACCACTTTATCATACTATTATAACCAATCTTAGTTTTTCCGTGTTCACCCTCTTTTGCCATGTTGTCCCTATCTCTTCCTGTGTTCGTCTATTTTTCATCTTTTCCCATTCCAGTTCCCGTAGTATTTATACCAACTTAAGATATGGGTAGATTAGTGAGGTAGCGACATGACACATGTAATTCTCTCTCACCCTATTCTGACATTCTTCAATTCTAGTATACAATATTATCTTATATCAGATAGTTCTTCAACTTCACATTCTATTTTTATATGTATGGACGCATGACGGTGATCAGTATAGGAAGTAGGGTAGCCATCACTTATGTAATTAGACAGATTATATCACTGCACAAGGAGCGTCAATATGAAATGAATTTTCAGGTTAGGACTTCTGTCAGACAGAGCTACGATATTATCTATTTATATTATTTCAGAAATGATCACGATCTTTTCTGTCAACTTCATGGAGATCGGGTATTTTTAGAAGTGATCCACTGTAAAGTTGACATCGAGAAAACGGCATTTAGGACTCATTTGGTTAATGTAGATTCTGATAACGTTCCTCGGAGCTGCAACGCCCAACAGTCTTTATGGATTTGATGAACTACGGATTCCACTAGCCTCACCAAGTGATGGTCGTGTTCTAGCCACGTGCATGCTCAACCAGGCGTGGGCTTTGCTGCACCCTGGCGCTTAGCACTTAGCGCTGTGTTATGCACTGACTTCGTCGCGTGAGCTTCACCGAGTGCGAGCCTTGCAGAGACGAACGCTGTCTTATGCAATGGCCTTACCTGGGCCTGGCTTCGCTTGTGGCTAGTTCTGTCAGAGTTTAGCACCTAGCCTTCTCCAAATTTTTCGCGCTTAACGTGTTGCAAGAATTTAATGAACTAGGTATTCTCACTGCATCTGAACCAACTTGTTACTAATCTTTATTAACGATCTATTCAGCTAACTTTACAGAGCTTGAGTATTTTCTAAATATTTAATCTACAGCTAGGTTATCATTCAAAAGGAAGTTTATTAAGAATTCTTAGTTATGCCTTTTGGAGAATCGACGGCCAGCATCTAAACTTGTTATTATTAGTTTATTCTTCATTCGTATATCTACAATTCGTTTATCGGATTTTCTCTATTTATGATATTATGGAATTTTTTCAGAATGATAGAGAATAGATAAAACATCTATAATACAAATTCTTCATCAGGAATAGCTTCACGTCCAGCAAAGTATGGGTTTAGAACAGGTAAGTATTGTAGTCATGGGGTCTCATCTTTTCAAAAGAAGTAATCTTTGACACTCTAAAAAGACAAACTCTCAGACAGCTCTTCAACCGGCCTGAACGATGTCTAACTTGTCAACATTTATAAAAGACAAGTCGCAGATAAGCTGACGACCAGTTTCTGCCCATCCCCGAGGGACAAATCAGCGACTTGAACTCTACTGATCCAGTGAAGAAGACAGTAAGCCAAGGTTGCGTTTGAAGAGACCTAAGCAGGCCTAAGATGCTAAGTTAACTCCACACTTAGCCTCACATGAGCCCAAGGGGATAGCCTCGCATGAGAGGCTAAGTTTGTCTAGCTTCGCCCGAAGCTAAGTATAGTTTTGCCTGAAGCTTTCTTGATAGTTTCGCATGAAGCTCTTCATAGCTCCACAGAGACCTAACTTGCAGCTCGCTTGAAGCTAATTCAAGCTTCTTTCGAGGCTAATTATAGCTCTCCTAAAGCTTTCTTGATAGCTTCGCATGAAGCTCTTCATTGTTGTGCAGAGAGCTAACTTACAACTTCGTCTGAAGCTAATTCTAGCTCTCCTAAGCTAATTATACCTTTTCCTGAAGCTTTCTTGATAGTTCACATGAAGCTCTTCATAGCTCTGCAAAGAGCTAACTTATAACTTCACCTGAAGCTAATTCTAACTTCTCCCGAGGCTAATTATAGCTTCTCCTGAAGCTTTCTTGATAGCTTCGCAATAAGCTCTAAATAGTTCTACAGAGAGCTAACTTACATTTTCACCTAATGTTAATTCTAGCTTCTCCCTGGCTAATTATAGCTTCTCCTGAAGTTTGGCACAACTTCACTAAAGAGTAGCCTCGCCTCCAATGGCTAGCCTTATTTGAGGAGAGTAACCACCCCACTAAGTTAGTGGGAAGAGTTAATGGGTAGTTACATCCATGATCTCTCATTAAGAGGAGACAATCAAGAGAATCATAACTTCCCATTAAGCCTATAAATTGCCCACTAGTAGGCTAGGCTCAACGTCTTGAAGAAATTCAAGTGCAAGAGGATTTTTTGAAGAGCATAAGCTTCTTTGGTGGCTTCAAAGTTTAAGCTAATAAGAGATCTACTCTCTCGCTTCTAAGAATTCAGAAAATCACTTTTCTAATTCTACAAGGATAAATTCAGGGTGCTAATACCCTAAGATCTTTCTCTTTCAAGGAATCTCTGAAACCAAGAGAGAAGAAATTCTAAAGCAGTAGCATTCGAAGATCGATCGCTCGCATTGTCAACGGGACAAAGTGATTGCGCGCTGATCAGACTCCCATCGGCACACTTCCCCAGAAATCTTAGAGGAGAGTTCTACTTGTAATTTTCATTTTTTGTTCAATTATTTGTAGTTCTCTCTTCTCCTTTTTTTTGTGTAAGTTTTCCCTACATTGATAATTAATGAAAAACAGTAATCTCAGACGATTCCAGCAGAATTCAGACAGTGAAAGACTGCTCTGCCTCGCAGTCTGAGAGAAATATTATTGATTATCTCACCAAGTCAGCTCATCTCATATTATTCAGAGTGAGACAGTTTACAGAAGTTCTAACGGTACTCTCTTATTTACAAATGTCATGTCAGTATTAGTATGGCACCGTCCGAATCTTTATACGGAGAAAGTGCAAAAGATGTTTAGGTTTTGAGTTATTGATCAGTTAGTTTGGGAGTGGTATCCGTAGTTATCCATATCTTAATTGGTATAATCCTCGACCCTATTCTTTTTTCGTTCATCTTCCCCTTACCGAAATTTCGAGGACGAAATTTTGGTAAGGTGGGTAGAATGTAACACCCCGTTCTCGAAATACATACTCAGATACTTATTCTGATTTTCTGATCATATTCTTTCAATTTTTCTTCATATTTAATTTAATTTTATGATTATTCATATCATAGTTTGATATGTGGATCCGAATTCCTGGATTCAGAAACAACCCGAGTCTGAGCTAGGAACCCGATCCCAGTATATTGATCAATTTGACTTTTCTGACAGTAAGATTTGATCAATTTTAGTTTCAAACATTATTTTCTAATATTTTAGTTTTTTTTATAATTTTTTGAAATTTTCTGAATTAAATTTCAAAATCTTCATAACCGGTGTCGGCTGGTGCCACCGATCGATTATCAGATTTTTAGTTTATAAACGAAGTTGAATTTTTAGAAGCTGCTTTCATATTATTTCCTGGAATTACATTTTCTATCTAAGCGCATTTTAGAGTTTTTTTTCTTAATTAATCAAAATTTGGCCAGATTTAATGTCGACCAATATCGTCGGTAGATTTCAGGATTTTTAATTCGAAAATGAGATTAAAATTAATTTCACCATGTGCCTTAATATAATATTTATTATTTTTGAAAATTTTTGGGGATTGTTCCGAGTAAATTCATTTTTCAAGATTTTTCGGAGTTTTCAGTGTTTTTCCAGATGTCAGAATTTTATCCAAATATTTTTCTTTTATTTTTTTCTATTTTCTAATTTTCCCCTCCTCCACTCATAATTCCCTCCTTCTTTTCCTTTTTTTTCTTTTTCTTTCAAATTTTTCTCAAAATTCCTCCACCACACAATAAATAAATATCTCCCAACCACTTTCTCTCTCTCCCCCCTCATTTATGACGAGTACCTCAGCTCGTACCCTGACACAGACTTGATTTTCGCGTCTGAGCTTAGCCCAGCTGAGACGTGGATCTTATTTTAAGAGACGCAAGTCTCAGTTAATGAGACGCGGATCTTATTTTCACCACACTCACACGCACTTATATATATATCCCTCCGCTTATTCTTTCTCCAACCCAAACGCGGATTTGACCTCCGCATCTGGGTTATTTATTACCAGACACGAGTCTGGTTTCGTATTGAGATACGGGTCTCAATGAGACGCGGGCCTCATTTCTTTATTAAACCTCACCATCCTATATAAATGCTATATATATACTCCTTCACTCTCTCACACTTTCATTTTCTTCTCCTTCTTATTATTTCCTCTTCAGCCAACGACAGCAGCAGCCACGCGTCCCCCTTGGCCGTGACATAGGTCGGCGACCACCACTCCAACCACCACCTTCTCCTTTTCTCACTCTCCAACAGCTCTCCAACTTCATCATCCCTTCACCACACCAACTCCATCTTCACCCACAAAATCACCCAAAACTACCACCTTCTCCAACATCTCCACCACCACCAACACCACTATGACCACCACCGGTAAACTCTCCCCTTTGTTGTACTCTATCATCTTAGCATCTCCTCGCCTTCCAAAATGCCGTTTCGACAACTTCCAAATCCACCCCCTAACCCTATACTTGCACCCACTCCCCTCCTTTCCTCCCTTGCTTGAGGGCCGCTGGCCCCCTGGCCACTGCCGTAAGCCGGCCTCAGGCCGCCGCCTGGCCGGCCACCACTTTCCTTTCCTTCTTCTCTTTTCTCTTCTCCTTTTTTTTCTTCTTTTCTTTCTTTCTTTCTTCTTTTTCTATTCTCTTCTCTGCTCTCTCTCTCTCTCTCTCTCTCTCCAGCTCTCTCCCTCTGTCTCTCTCTCTCTCCTCCTCTCGTTCTCTCTCTCTCTTTCACTCTCTCCCGCTCTCTCTCACTTTCTCCCTCTCTCGTCTTTCACTCTCTCTCCCCCTCTTGCGCTCTCTTTCTCTCTCCTCTCTCTCTATATATAATATATTTATTATATTTAATATAATTGAACACGTTCACCTGTTAGTTACATGGAATGCCGGAGATCGGGGATTTTACGGTTATTTTTCGTATTTAGGCGAGTGTCCTTACTTTCATTCTGGGTATCCCCGCTTCGTCGGGTTGATTTGTATTTATGTAATTGTACAGTTATTGTATCGGTGGATTTGTATTGTATCGGTGGTGTATTATATTTTGTATAGGGAATGTTTATAATAATATTGGTGATATATATGTTCTTGTGTTTGATACTAACATTTTGTTCAGGTACTTATATAGCCTCGGGCTTAACCACTTTGTGGTCTTACTATAACCTTCGGGTTTAACCTCTTTGAGGTTTTTAAAGTCCTCTGGACTTTCTATATGCTACGCTTAGTAGGCGGACCTAACGTCAACACTTTACCGCTAATTCCGGTCAAGCATAGTTACCTTGTGAGCACGGCTGCGCCGTGAGCGGTAGTATGGTGTTCATACGCATGCTGCGACACGTGCTTTTAGCTGTGCTGCGAGCGGTAACCACGCCGAGCATGATAACATTTAGTGTTGTATGTTAGCTTCGCTTAGATGTGCGCTAGCTTCCTTGACCACTAACCTGCTTGATAATTTAATTATCATTCTTTATTTAATGATTGTGAAGAATTTGAAACATATATTTGTATTGTTTTTCAAAACTGTATTATTTTCTTGTATTCGTACCGATCTCATATATCGGTACCGTTTTTCTGTATGCCGATCCCTGGATTGGTATCGTTTTCTGTATTATGTTATACAATAATAAATATCTATTGTGCTACTACCTGACATGCTATTACTTGACACCTGTTTTCTGTCTCTTGTCACTTGATTCTTGACATACTTAACACCTGACATCTTACATGACATACCTGACTTATAATTATCACTTACGGAAATGATGACCTGATATCTTGACATACATTGATCTACTCTAGTACAACACGTACCCATAATACACCTGACATGCTCCTGCTTATTTCGTACACTGATAATTATCTAATAAACTATAAAAAGGATAACTTACATTGGGATGGGAGAAACTGATGTATACTGGTATGATGTTATGTTTATAGCGGTCGCAGGACTGACGATTCGTGTTGAGTGTCTTAATCCCCAAATTCGACGACATGTGTCCAGGTGTAATATAATTCCCGAGAAGAAAGAGTAGTAGTAGGCCGTTGTCTCGGGCAGAGGCGGGACCCACTATAAATATGGTCCATCAATCTTCATCAGTTTCTAATAACCACTCGTCTTGCTCATATATGGATATATGTGTGTTGAGATATACACCAGGACACATATCTAGATATATGGGTCGAACGAGTAGAAATAATAAGATGCTAATTAATAATTTGTTGTGTCGTTTTGCAACTCGGGTTGTGTACACATGGATTTCAGTAAAGTGAGGCATATAGTATACAGATTAAGGTTTTTTTTTGTTTGGATTATTCCTTCAATATACTTATCTCATAAAGCCGTAAACTGAGTTGCACAGTGGTTTTGCTTGTATTCGGTATTATCGGTTTTATCGATTTTCTATCGGTTTTATGATGTTTTCTTAATTTAGGAGACAACTCAGGTTATACGAACTCAGGATACGACAATGTGAGATGTAAGGTATATGATGAGGGTTTCTGTATTTGAATTATTCTTTCGACGTACTAATCTCACAGATCTGTAATATGGTCTTATATAACGAGTTTTGTCATATTCGCTCTACTTACTGCCTCATTTCCTGTTCCTGTGTGCCTATGCTCATGATATGGTTTTCAATGTATGCTTATAATTTGGATTTATCGATACACGTATGCATGTCCCTGCACGTCACTTGGCTCTCGCCTCACCACTCGTTGGGGAGTTCTGACTCCCCTCGATGTGCATGTCTATATCCTAGAGCTTAGAGCTTGTGGATTTTCTCAGTTACTGATCAGACTGGCACGCAATGGAAGCGTGGATCATTGGTAGACCGTCTAGAGTCCTTTCCTTCTAGGCCCTCTCCTCAACTTTTGAGTTTTCCTATTGTAACTTGTGAGCGCGTTTGTATTGTTCCATATCGTATATCTTTTTGTATTCTTACATTTGCGCCTATCAGTGATATAATATTCTTATAATATTATGTCACATCCTGTGATAACTTTGTAATTGTACTCATATGTTGGAATGCATAATGCACCATGTACTTCTGTACTCTAATTCTTACCTATACTGATGCTTAGCATATATATGTGAGGGTACTTTCGACCTACGTATATATGTCGCAGTAACATCTCCGTACCCGCGGGATCCGGGCGTTACAACAACCAAATACCGTAAAACATAATACACTTTCTCACTTACAATTTTACATTACCACTCAAATACCGTAAAACTTATTTGCATGTAACTCATTTACAACTGTCAAAAAGTTTACCACTTACGAATTATGACTTACAACTAATTACGACAACCAGATATGCCCTAAATGTCAACGCACAAATCCTTAACAAATTTAATCCATTGTTTGTAGACTATTAACTTAATTTGCGCCTAATAGCAATTACAAAAATTAAGCAATCATTTATATGACTTTGAAGATCTAAAACTTCGTGATGTCATTTTACTCTAATTTAGAATATAAAAAAATTCTTCTCAAATAAATGATGATTTCTGAAAGTACTATTTTTTTTACTTATATCCTAGTCATCTTAGCCCTTAGAGGTATCATGTCACCAGGCATATTGTGCAAATGCACTAGAATCCAAATGAAATCCTATCGAAAATCGTAATTAAAATACAAGTTTATTTTTTAATAAATATATATAAAAAAGAGGTAAAATAGGAGAACCTTCTCATTTTTTAGCTGTATTTAACGGTATCCCATAAAGTCCAAATTTGGGCCTATTTGGCAGCTGTAAGTGACCGTAAATGGTAAGTTGTTAGTGGTAAACTTTTTACAGTTGTAAGTGAATTTTATGTAAGTAAGATTTACGGTGTTTGGTTACTAATATGAAATTGTAAGTGAAAAAGTATGTCGTGTTTACGTTGTTTTGATTGGTAATGTGTAAGTCATACCACAAAACTATTTATTTGGTTATTCAAACATAATAAATATCAAAAATAGTAAAGTAATAAAAAAGTAAATATTAAAAATGTAAATATTTAAACTAAATAATAAAAACAGTAAAACTAAAAATTAAGATTAAAGTTAAAAACTAAAATATTAATACTTAAATATGTTATTACTAAAATATTAATAGTAATTATTAAAAAATATTAAATATTGCAATCTAATATTAAATATTATTAAATTCAATAATTAAAAATTTTAGATTCTAAAATAAAAATTAAGTTAATAGTAAAGAATATTAATTTTATATTAAATATTACTAATCTATTAATAAAAAAGATTCTAATGACCAAAAATATTGGAATAATTAAAAAAAACTTTAATCTAATAACTATATTTAATTTAATAATTAAAAAAATCTCATAATTTTAAAAGATTAATCTAATGGCAATTAACTGCCTGCAATGCATATATATGACAAAAAAAATTAGCTATTTACGCTGCAAGTGAGTTGTAAGTGAGAGTTGCAGTACTATAAAATTAACTGTTTAGAGTACAAGTATATTTTACGACTTACGACTCCAAACAAATGCTATAAGTGATTTTACTGTAATTGTGTTTTACGACTTACGAACTAATTACGAAAAACAAACACGCCTTTTGTTTACTTGCCTTTAATACTCCAATTATCATTTTCTTTTTTGAATGACTGTGTTCGTTATCCTTCACCTTACTTTCAATCTTGGAACAAGCTGTGGGTCTCTTTTTTTGTTTTTTTTTTTTGTTTATTTGCTCGCCCTTTGGATAACCCCATTAGGTCATTTAGGTTCTATATGAAATCTAATTTTTTTATTAAAGTTTAAACTAATTATAACTGCAAAACACTTTATGCATAAACAAGCGAAATAAACAATATAAATTATAATTTTTTTATAGGATTTTATTGCAAACAACCTTATGCCAATTAAACCAGATAAACAAAAGTCAACACAAATTACTTTTTTACATAGGGTGTTCCAAGCAAAAGTGCATGAACAAGACTCAATTTCTTTTGGGGGAATGCAAGAGGGAAAAAAAAATAAAAAAAGAGGCGTGCGATTTTTCCTCCATTCCCTCGGTGTTTTGCTTCCCTCGCTGGGCGAAAGTGCAGCGCGGGGCCTCATTCTCCGCTGGCATTTTTCCCCACCGCTCCGTCGCTTCTCCACTCTCCGATATCGCCGAAGAAAAGTCGAACAAGCTCAAGTAAGAACTCTCTCTCTCTCTCTGTAGCTCTAGGTTTAGGGTTTCGAGCCTTCTCAATCTAGGGTTTGCTGATCACTTTTGTTTTCTCCCCTAATTTCTGCGTTTGGGGAGACTCAGCACTTCGATTTTTTTTTTTCTAGAGTTTTTAGTCAGTGTTTGAGGACGATTCATATGTAAAATTCATAACTTTTAAGATCCTGATTTCAGCTGTAAGTAAATCTAGTGCTTGTGATAGTTTTAAGCTGCTCCTTTTTCCCCCTCGCTTTGAAAGCAGAACGGTTTGGAACAACCCGCGCGTTCCATTAAACAGTCAATTGACGAAACAAGTTTGAGCTCGTTATGTTATTTGTATGATGATTTTTTTTAAAAGTATTTTGCTTGTATGAAGTTTCATTTTTTTAATGAGATGGTCCAGGTCAGAATTGTGAAATCTACGGTCTGTTAGTGTGGCTGCCAAAGTAGAGGGATTTTGATGAGCACAACTATATGCAGACAAAATTTGTTAATTTGTTGTTGGGTTGAATTTGAAGTTAAAATTTGATGGTTCTGTTTGACGGGTTCGTTGTGACCGCCTATGCTGAAGGATAACAAAGCGTGAAGTTCAAATTTATTTTTCACCATACATTTCATGTTTAAAATACTAAAAGTTCGAGTTAATAATCTCAGTTAAGTTGGTATGGTGATCAAAAGACTGGGGCCATAACAATTTAGTATGGATTAGGATAGGGTTTGACTTCTATTTTGAGACTTTTTCTTTCTATATGAAGCTTCAATTTGATTTGGAGTCCATTTTAGGCTTGTTTAGTGCCTCCTCTCTAAATAGAATTCCTTATATTGAAAATATGATTTAATTATTTGTTATGGTGGTTTCATGCAACCTCTCTGATGAATTCCTTAGCCATAGCTCTTTTTCTTCTTATTGTAGTAACCATCATTATTTGTGACAGGTTTTGCATGATGGTTCATGTAGGAGGGAGCGCATAGGAACTTTCAAAAACTCAAAGCTCTATAATGGCAATGAATTACTGATTTATTGTTCAGTTTGAGTGTGTTAAAATAATGAATTTCATGTGCTAGTTTTTGGAGTGTTAATGGCATGAGAATGGGATTTAATTCCATACGGGAAAGAGAGAGATGGAAAGATGGTTTAATAAGTTTGACTCTTTGCCCTGTTTGGTCATGTAGGTTTCATGCCTATTAATTAAAACCGTTTCTGTTAGTGAGCCTTTGTACCTGACAAGTAGCATCAGAGCTGGTGGTTCAATGGGTATTTGTTATGGATGTGTTTATTGCTTGGAGACTACGTTGGCATGGGTTAAAGTTCAAGGTGGAGCACATCCGCTGTCATATTTGGCTGTTGGGTGTGACTTTGTCCAGCAGAGTTACAGGCTTACAGCTCCTTCAGAGCACACATGCTGCTGCATTTAATCTCTTGGTGCTTTATGATTTGTTTGCAAGCACTTTGTTAGGTGTTATTTCAGTTGGTGTTAAGTTGATGGGTTGCAATCATTTGAATATTAGCTAAGGTGGAGGTTTGTTGAGATTGTGATGCATCTATTTGGTCAATCCATGGGGGTCTAGATCCATAATAGACATATAGAGATCATTGCACAAGTAGTTACATCACAAATGTTGGTTTTAGAAGGTTGAATGCCTATATAGTCATGGATTTTGTAGAGTGTTCTATCATTGAGCTAGCAATCCAAGTAGATATGGTTGAAATAGAAATATCGATTGATTTGCATTACAATGTCAACTGCATCAAACTATTGAACTACCAAGAAATATATAGGAAAGATTTCAAGTGGGTTTCGTACGATAAAAGCAAAAATTGGGATTTAATCCCATACTGGAAAGAGAGAAAGATGCATAATGGTTTATTAAGTTTGGGTCCGGGACTCCAATAAGGGTCGGCCTTCAGGTCATGCGGGCTCCTTTATTAACCAAATCTACCCGTGTGAGCATTTGCACCCAACAGGTAGGTTGTGCACCATGATCATTAATTTGCAATTTTGTTGTTTGTTGGTAAAAAGTTCAAGTCAATATTAGATTTCTGTCCTAAAGACTATTCCCGCGGGCATGCTGGCCATGTGACTTTAAAAGCGGTTTGTCTTGCCCGTAATTCACAGCCACACTAATTCTGAACTGCATTGAAAGTATACAGTTGAAGATCACACAATCGTGACAAAATACTATGACATTTTGATTCCATGTTCCTAATATTTTTTTATCACCAGTTCCTTGTTACATCACATGTGCCATATCTTTAATCTTTAATGTCATTTAATCTTTACATCTCTATTGGTTTGTAAAAGTCATGCAATTATGACAAGGCATGTTTTTGATATATCTTTAATGTCATTTAATCTTAACATCTCTATTGGTTTGTAAAAATCATGCAATTATGACAAGGCACGTTTTTGATAGGCTTACCATACACAAGTGCATGACTATGACATGTATTATGGAGTAATGCCATAGATTAGAAGTAGTAGTTAATATGAGACAAGTGATTTATAATAAATCTGTTGTGTGATCATTCAAAGAGTACACTTCAAGTTGATTTCCTTTTATTATTGTTACAATTGGATTAGTTCTCCCCCCCCCCCCCCCCCCCCCCCCCCCAAAAAAAAAAAAAAAAAAAAAAAAAAAGTACTTGGTGGAACATGGCGACTCTTCAATTGGACCGGGTTGACATTTATGCATAAAACATTAATTGATAGATGTGTTGTATTATCTACTTTAGAAACTAGTAAAATGCATGTGCACCAAGTGCACACCAATTTGAAATTGTTTTTATTTGAGATTCTTTTTTTTTAATCAATCAAAATTTTACTATCAATTTCATAATCATCGAATGAAATTATCTAAGTGGGTGCATATCAAAATTCATAAAAAATTCTAGCAGAAAACATACTTATTATCAAATAAAAATACAATTAAAAGGAAAAAAAAGAAAGTAATTAAACGAGTAAAATATGAGAGTGTAAACTTGCTTTTCTCTTGAAAGTTTTTTTATGTCTCGAACTGTCTCTAAAACCTACGAATTCCCGACATGAGCCAACCGTTGATTAGTAGTTCATGTAATTTGAAATAATTCATAAAGTTCCATAGAAAATATGCTATCAAATCCATAATTTTCAAACAAAATTTTATAAGAGGAAATATATCAAATTTCTTGCAAAAACATATTTATTAAAAACTATATAGAAAAGGAAAAAGAAAAAAAAGAATATAACAAAAATTTTAAACTTTCTTTTCTTTTGTATCTTTTCTTCTTTTACTTGCATCTATTTTTTTTTTCTAATTTCAATTTTTTGTTTCTCCTTGGGTGAGAAAAGAGCATCTTAGAGGATTGTATATGGGAGATGCTATTTGAGAATTTGAAATTTTATAGGTTTCACAGTTAGAATTATGATTAGAGTAGAATATTGAAACAAGTGAACTTTTCATTTTTTTGCTTTGACTGATTGTAGAAAAAATAAATTTTGGAGTAGCAGTTAAAAAAAGATTAAGAAAATATAAGGAGTCAAATAGGAGGAGGTAGGTGTAGAGTTGTCAGTTTTTTTTATTTTTTTTGCCTTTTTCATTATTAGATTTTCATTATTAGAAGCTGAACAATCGGTGTTGGATTTTTTCACAGGATATTGAAAAGGAGTAAGAGTTAATCATTTTTCTTTTGAATTTGTGATTGCATGATAAAAGTTTCTAATTTGAATTCATCTTTTCTCAATCATGAGTTGGTTTGATTTAGAAATCCTTTTTAACTGAGATTCTTTTTATCAATCAACGATGAGGATTTGCTATAACAATAACTCAATACACAAATCCTATTATGATTTGAATTTTTTTTAATTGAGGTGTTATATTTCTCAATTAAAGATGAGGATTTATTATGATAATCTAATGGTCTAAAATCATTCTCGGCGGAAACGCTATTGGTGCTTTTATAGGTAGTATAGATTTGATCACATTGAACTTTAAGACCTAAACATCAGTGAAACAAAAATTGATCATATCGAAATTTGATTGTATCACAACTGAAGTGAGCTTGATTTCTTGGTTGAATTATTGCGAAGTTTTCCCACTATTTAATAGTAGGCTTGGCTACACAAAACACTGAACTTGTGGGGAAAAAGACAATCTTTGAACAATTTGTGTGGGTCAGATGAAGTGTGGACGTGTGCATGGGTCGTGATAATACACATATACAAAATATATAAATTTATTTTGCTATTAATTGTTATTAGGTGGCACACACTTCAATGATATGATAAACCCCTCAGCATTGGGGAGTTCATAAGGTTGGGCAATAAAGAGGGAAATCATAGAGTGAATAAGATGAATGTGGCTAAGGACCTCAGTACTGTGAAGTTAAAAGGTTGGGTGGTAAAGTTGGAAGGTCTAGAGCGAACAAGATGTGTGCGTTAAATTTGTATTAAGATGTATTCCTGATGGACTTGTGTCCTGAAGAAGTATACCTCCTCCTTTTTGTTCCTTTGCTAAATGATAATAACAAGGCCCACCCCCACAATATTGTAAAGTTTGTAAGCTTGAGCATAAATAGAGTCTAAAGTGCACAATATCAATTGACAATAAGAATGTTATGATAGATGTGAGGTAGAACTACCAAGGATATTGTGATGATTAATTATACCTGTGAAATTAATTGGCTCACTGAAAAACAGCACTTCACTTAGCAGTTATGCTTGTCTTACAACTTCCTCTTCACCCTTTCCCAGTTTAGGGGACTTGTGGAGAGTTGATCCTTGATTCCATGAGTGCACACTGGCTGATAAAAGAGGGTAAGTCTGCCCTTGTCCGGCGTTATCCAGGGTATCTGCTCATAACGTCTCAGTGAAAATTTGGCATCACTTGTAGAGGTTGATGGTCGATTGAAATTTTTTTCTAGAGCTTTCTCAAATTTGAGTTGTCCCTCAATGCCAAGCACACATTAATGGAAAAAACGATGTAATGTGGGCCTCGACCATCAAATATTTCCCTTAGTAGGAACGATTGGGCAAAATGGACGGGCAAAACTAAAACCCAATATTCGTGATAAAAGTTGTTGGGAGTCCTTTTTAGGTGATTCAGGTTAGAGGAGGCCTAAATCATAAATTCATGATTCTTTATAAATGTGATTGTTGAATTAAACACGCTTAGGAACCATTGATCATCAACTGAAGTATTTGTATTTAATAGTAGTGTACACCTTTTTTCTCCTCAATACGATACAATCTTTCACAAATAGATTCAAAATGTTATGTGCAGATTTGTCATCAATAATACTGTACAGTATACAGTATACACTGACATTTTCCATGAGATAGAACCTTTTTCCTAGTGTTGGCTTCGCATTCACGTCATTACCAAAGAGTAAAATCAGGATTTGCATGTGAACTTGTTTTTCTTCAATATTGATCATTAGCTCTGAATGATTGATATGCACTGAATTTGTACCTGCCAGCTTAGGATTAGTCTTTCACCTATATTCTCTATTAATGAGGATTTCTTTTGCAGATCTTGAAATGTAGAAAGGGCACTTGCATAACTGTCAAGTCAACTTATCCTACTTATGCAGCTAAGGTAAGAACAACCATAAGATGTTGTTTATTTTGGACCCCATATTCAATTCCTGTTTATTTGTGACCTTTTGTATTCAAGTGTGATATTAATGTTTTGGTGTGTAAGGTGTGATGCTTTTTAGATGTTGAAATTTGCCAGACCGTGGTGGCTAGACTCTCTTGATTAGTTATGATACATAAGTATTTAAGTTGCAAATCAGCCTGTTTGCCTCCTCTTGTCAATTAGCATCTATTTGAATCATATGCAAGAATATGTTGTTTCTATCAAAGGAAAAAACAACCCGATCAGCCTTGAAAATAATTTTTTTTGTTTTAGTTAATGTATTCTTAAAATTTCAAGGTTATTAATTTGCATTCTTTTTCTACCTTGTGAGAAAAACTAGCTTTTCAACTTTATCCAAGCCTTATCTGATTTTGGCACTCAATGTATTACTTGCCTTGTGCCCTTTTAGTTCCAAAATTCTGTAGAGTTCTGTAGATGGACTTTTTGTTCATTTCTTGAAGGGTACAATTGTATATTTTACTTATGGAATTTTGTTTCGCAGATTGCAAACCTTTTTCTTTCTGAATAAATGAAGTGGACCATGCTCACGGCTCACCCTCTTCTCTAAATAGGAAAGAAATTCCTCTATAATTTGGGTTGGAGTCATGCCTCAATCTTGTGACCTCCCTGTCATATTCAGATGCCTTTGCCAACTACTCTCAATTTCCTTTTATGCTAGACTGTGAACTGTCATCTTTGTCCTTTCATTTTTTTATTTTTGACAAAGTAGGGGAATACTCGATGGGGAAATAATTGGACATCCTATGGGCAATCGGGAGACTAATGACCCTAACATTTTATTTAATTGATGGGCTCCTATCTAAGTGGGTTGCATGTGAACCAACTCAAGCTTGTCTAATGACCTGATACCAAGTCCAATACTAAATTTATATCCAAGCATTTTACAAGTTTCCTTGAAGTTGAATGAAACTTAGTTATGTGAGTTTATAAACTATTCCTTATCAAGCTTAAGCAAGATGGGCCTTGTCAAAAATTTCTAGTCCTGTAAACAATCAAGTTTGAAGTTTGATCTGCATATGAGGCCAGTTGTAAAATCTGATTCATAAAGACTAGTTTTAGATCTAGATCCAACATATAATTATTGTCCTTGAAACTTATTGAAAAAAATAAGATTTGATTTTTATAAACTATTTCATTAGCAAATTTAAGCTAGCTGAGTCCTGTTCAATATTTCTGGTCCAAGAAATACTCAAATTTAAAGTTATATCTATGTAGGAGGTCTGTTCTTGGCATAGGGCTATCCTTTTATGCAGAAAAAGGCAGAAGCATATGGTTGGCTCTAAGCCTACATAAAAACTTATATTTCTTTTTTCTCTGGTTGGAGGTTGGACAAATTGTTTTGACCTGCCAGGTTTAGTCCTTAAATCACCTTGGTTTGATATATTTAGTTCTTACATCTGATTAGCAGGGGACAGGTAAATGGATATGATCGGTAAGGCAGGATGGAGGTCCTAAAAGAACACAGACACATCAGTGAAATGGCAATAAATACAAGATTAATATAGTAATCTGTATGCAATAAAGATTTCTTACTGCTCCAAGTATTTAGCAGCAGGTACCCCCGTCTAATAAATATTAACCTGTGTCCATTTCTAGGCATTTGTCATAAAATCGATGTGATAATGACGGATTGATATCACTCAATTGCAATTAAGACCGCCATAGTAACAAAAGAAACTTGAAAAACTTCATATCACATTAAGGGAATTCTTCTGTTTTTGTTGGTCCAGCTTGTTGCAAATAAAATTTCGTTATCCTAATTTCCCAAACCTGCACAATGATTTCTGACCTAATAAGTAAGATGGTGCGCTGTAATCATTAGTGCTATAAAACACTGTCTAGGTGATTATGATCGTGGAGCGGTTTCTCGGCTGTATTTCCTTGAACTGACTCAGGGTGGCTAGGCACTGTAAGGGAGAAATGGAGGTGAGAAGAGATGGCAATAGCGGTTGCCAGTTGTTGCTGTCGCTGTTGCTCTTGCCTTTGATGTTGCCTGCTTTCTGCAAAAAACTGGCCCGATTGGCGGCAATGGATATGTGTTTATTGTCTTTTACAACCTTGCCAATGATGTTGTGGACATGTTGAGTTGCTAATCTCTCTTTCCTTTTCCTTTCGTCAAAGAAAATTACATTTTCACATGCTTTGACACAAGTGTGATGTTGAATTCACATCTCATCACACACGGATATTTGTTACTCCCTGGAAGTTTCTATGCTGCTCACCATGAAGTAAGTTCATGATATTTACTTACATAGCATTCATTGTAATCCAAAATTTGAAATAATGTGTTGTAAAGAAATTAAGAAAACTCATACTCAAAGTGGGGAGATAGGATAGTTACAACATCACTTTTCTCAGCTAACTGGTCCTGAGTTCGTTTCCCACCATCTGCACGGGGCCACTCTATGGGAGTGTCACATGCCTGATGGATTAGGCAGGCGTTCTAGCAGCCTGGATACCCACATTAGGAAAAATAAACCAATATGTAACAGATTAGTATGCCAAAAAAACATGGTATGGATCAGCCAAAACGATAGGATAGCAAGAATAGTTGTCAGTTTGGAGATTAAGCTTTTTGAATAGAAACAATCCTTTTAAGTTCCCAGTGAGGAATGGATTAGCATGGAAATTTCGTGTTATTTCATTTATGGTATCTTGATCATGCAACTACAAATACATTGAATATGCTGATATTTTTCTTAGTCACCAGTTAATTCTCTTGTTTAGGGCTAAGATTTTATATATGTTATCACATAGTGAGGATGTGAGCAATTAAATGAGGTTTTTTTTTTTTTTAAGGGGGGGGAGAGAAAAGGCGGGGGGGGGGGGGGGGGGGGGGTGGATTTTATATACTGTTGAAGTCTAGATTTTTTTTTAAATTTTCTTGACTGTAGCAATGCTGCCAATATACCTTCTGGCAGTGCCAGTTTATAGGGGCTACAAATATCTGCCTAGGCTTTAGATTTGAATCTATTTAGTGGTGTGACTTTTCAGATTGCTTTCCTTCCCTAGCTTCTAAAGGAGAACAGACATCAGCACTGGACACAACATATGCCACAACAAATTCCAAAATGATACATTCAGAAGTATTGTGTTTGACGTACAACACAATCATGGGTTCATGACGAAAATGTCCATTCTACATATAGACCATAAGGTTGGGTCTGCCACTGTCAATGTCAGAAATCTTATCAAACTTGTCACTTTTGCAACCACCCCATCTTCTAATTGCCATCATCAAACATCCTTTTGTTGCCTTCCTTTCTGCGGAGTCTACTATCAAGAGCCTGACGAGGGGAAATCCCTTATTATGGGTTTTCTTTACTAAGCCATCACCTAGGAACCTGCCTCAACTGATCTTGCTACCTTGCTTTTCCCATATCACCATCTAAAATGAGAACCACCGACTGCTTCATCTCCTCTCTTCACAGCGCACATTCTATTAATAGCTGATTATCTCCTCTTACACTCCCATATAGTCTTTAGTCTTAATACCTTTGGGGTTTCTTTTATTTTGAGTATCTCCGCTTTGATTCAACAATTTCACTTCCATCAAAACTCTCTAGGATAAGTAGGTCCTTGCTATCCATACAAAAACTCATCCATAATGACGCCACTACATAGAACCGGTCACGTCCCATTCTCCACCAAGCCCTCAAGTGTTCAAGCTGAGAGAACCTTGCCATCTTGCCACCAACCACAATCTCCCTTTTGAACTCAATGATTTTAGCATTGCTCTGTAGGTCTGTAGGAAATTATTGGTGTCATCGTCAATCACCCATTTGCAAGCCAAGAATATTTCCCTATCTATTTTCTTTTAAACATTTATGGCTTGTGTTACTTTTGTATGATAGCCATAATGCTCACTTAACTCTTGCAGACATGAATTCATTATGTGGAAAAATTAGTAGTGGCAAACTAACCACAATCCAGTAGCATGTCTTTCTGCTTTCCCTGCTTCTCCTTGAATTTTTCTTGTATGACAAGGGCTTATAATCAGATGTTGTGCCAAAGATAATCTTTGAAAGTTTGTTGTGTGCTAGATGCATTTATTATTACGTAGATGTTTAGATGTAGAAACCAATATATAAACATGCAGGAGAAGCAGATGGAAGATTTAATTACAGAGACTGATGACCTAGGTTAGGTTAGAAATGATAGACTGTTGAAAAATTAGTGTTGGTGAAGTCTATGATGCTTTAAGAAAGCAACAGAGCTGTACTACTTAATGTCATTCCAGTTGAGGTCTTGAAGTATTCAGTAAATGAAGGTCTAGTATGTAAGGGTGCAAATGGATGCGGATTTATCCGTGGATATCCGCATCCACATCCGTTTTTTATGCAGATACGAATTTGAAATTTTCTATTTGAGCGGA
This sequence comes from Agave tequilana, assembly GCA_038442645.1. Classification (NCBI taxonomy): domain Eukaryota; kingdom Viridiplantae; phylum Streptophyta; class Magnoliopsida; order Asparagales; family Asparagaceae; genus Agave; species Agave tequilana. The sequence goes on from JAVJIF010006453.1 coordinate 156,369, forward strand.
TACACATGCTGATTGGGATAGAGATACTGAAAATGTTATGGATGCGAATATGGATACATATGTGTTTTTAAAACATGGATATGGATACTTATTCGCGTATGGATGAATATTATTATTGGATACATATACTTGCATATGAATGCAGATAAAGATATAGATGTCCATATATGGATACAACTACAGATATCCGCATAGGGATTGTGATTTTCTATTTTTAATTTGAAGTTGAGAAATTCTTTGAGATTTATGGATGGACTGTTTTGTTGAAAGACGATGATTTATACAGATCAATAAAATTCTCTCCTCTTTCAACTTAATGTTGACTTAGTTATTTAATTTAATTAAGTAAACTTGTTTCTCTTCTCAAGTTTCTCATAGACTTTGTTATTGCATTATATTTTATATTTTTTTTATTGAAGATAAATTGTAAATATGAGCATATCCGTTCAGGGTGTCCGTAACCTATCTGTTACCCACATCTCCGGTCCATATTCCATATCTGGTCCATTATATCTGTAGCCAAAAATTGGAAGCGGCTATGGATATGGTAAATGTTATATTCGATCTGTTTGCACCGCTACTAGTATGGGTAACATATTTAACAAAATGTAAAAACAAAGGGAATACCTGAAGACCGGAGAAGTAACTACCCCATTGCCTTTTTATATAAAAAAGTTTATATTGAAAATATAAGAGCTGTTCAAATCATCAGAGAAGTATTACCCTCTTACTTTTTGTATGAATAAAGTTCATATAGAAAATATGGGAGCTGTAGAAAACCATGCAGCAATATAACATACCAGCCATATTATGAAAGCCAAAGTTATTGAGAGACTTATTGATCATAAACTAAAACATGCAATGGTTGTATTTGAGAATCAGTTTGGTTTTATGTCAACAATGCCACAACTATGGACCCTATTTACTTATTAAGTCATTTAACAGATAGTTGTAGAGAAGAAAGGATGTACATATGATTTATCTGGTTTATAAGACCCATATTGTAGGGTGATAGGCTATGTAGCAATACTTTGCGGTGTGTTTTAGAGAAGTAAAAGCAACTATTTAATATATTTGACTTGATTAAGGATATTTTAAAATGTTAGCCAGTAGTGAAAACTGTTGTAGGAGACAGAAGTCCATTCTCCACTGCCCTGGGTTTGCATTGAGGGTCAACATCAAGTTATTAACCCTTTGCTCTACTTACGAGAAAAATGACGAGGCGCATTAAGGAGTATATATGTTTTGCTGTTGATATCTAATTGATAATTAGGGAAGATGTTAGTTTTAACATAATAATTTGGAAGAAATACTAGAATATGTATAGGATTGAGAAGTAATCGTTGAAACATAACTTTGGCAATTGCACAAAAAAAGAGAGGCCATAGTTAATAAGATTGTCACATAATACTTAAAGGTGATCAATCTCGTTTCTTGTAGTAATCATTAATTAGGAAGGTGAGACTGAAGAGGATGTTATGCATAGAATTGGACTAGAATGATTGTACGTGGACGGATATTGTACACCCATGAATAGGATGTATAGGGTATCGTGTCTCTGTATAACAATTATGATTCCCAAAGAAGATTCTACTAGATTGTTCTAGGACCATCCATGTTTTATAGCTGAATCTTAGGTGATAAAAAGCAACATGTCTAAATAAGTGGCTTAATGAGAATATTGCAAGAGATGACTGTATTAAATGAGGGTTCACACAAATTAGAGGTAACTTAACCAAGGATAGTATGGAGCAAAACCATTTGAGGTGGTTTGGACATGTACAACAAAAACCTGTTGGTGGTTTTGTTAAGAGACTGTAGGATAGTTGTTTGACGTCCTACTAGAATGTGGCTTATACCAAAACAAACCTATATTGAGATCTGGAGAAAGATACTAATATCTGTAATATAACTATGGTGGTGGCCCTTAATAAAGCTGAATGGAAATGAACATATGGCCAACCAAAATGCATTGTAATAAATGGCGTTCTTATTGTTGACTTGTTGAGCTTTGTCTCAATATTTTACTCCTTTATTACTAGCCCCTTTTTTAGATTCTGTGTAGAACTTTTGAAACATATATCCAAGTATAATCTAAACCAGAATTTCAAATGTCTTTATCTTTCTTTCTTCAGTAAACTTGTTGATGTGAAACGGTGGGTGCGTGTCGTGTAGGGATTCAGTGATATGATCAAACTCACAACGTTTCACCAAATACAAAGATCTTCGACAGGAAAGCAATAAAAAACTAACAATGTCAAACAAATGGATTTTACAAAATATTATATGCTTGCTTTGAACATTTCTAATCTCAATAAGATCTAATTACAATAGTTATATCATGCATGACAAGTTCTAAAGTCAATTAGTGCTAAGCAATCACAAGTTACAAATTCACACATCTTAGGATATAGTGGACAACATGAGATAGAGATAATATCTTAGAGATGAATTCACTGATGTGTAGTTCAACTAATTATTAGATTGCGTTGACATAAACTCACAGACAAAGAACTCGCTGTCGGATTTCAATAAGGATGTAAATAACTCGACGGTGGACATGAAAGGTCGTTGTTTGGTGCAGTGAAGTGGTGGTCGAAGGACTTGTGGTTGAAAGAGGAGGGACTGTAGTTGTTGCTGCTGGATTCTGCTGCTACTGCTGCTGGATTCTGCTGCTGTAGCCGCTGCTGTTGCTGGATTTTGCTGCTGAAGCTGCTGCTTCTGCTGCAGCAGCTGCTGATCTGCTGGGCTGCTGCGTCTGTTATTGAGGGGGGGATCCGAAAGTGTAAAAGAACTAGAGAGAAGAGGAAGTGTGCAAGGAAATTTTTGCTTCAAAGCTTCATCATTCATTTCATGGTTTGCAGGGAGTAAAGAGAGGAGAGTGGACCTAGGGCAAAGACATAGAAAGAGAAAAGAAGACACAGAGAGGAGAGCACAGTAGCAGGCAAGAGGAGAGCTTTTGCTTCAAATTTCATTCGTTCATCCCCAAACAAGTACACAATCATGCCTCATATAGGTTACAAGTTACAACTACCACACAACTACCCACTACACAATCTAATAACTACCCACTACCACCACTCACACACAACTGAAATACATGCAAATACAAAAGAAAATACAAGTAAATACAGTAAGAAATACACTGAAATACAAATAAAAGTTATGGTTCAGATGTTCTCATCACTTATAGTGTATTCTTACTTTCTTTACCAGTTAGGTTGAACCTAGGCATGCTACTATTAGTACGTGCAAATCTACTGTTAGCCTCCTTTACAAAACCTTAGGTCCAACCACTTTATTTGCGTCTATTTGTGAATTTTCACCATCTATACTTTGTAAACTTGCATAACGAGGTTACTTTATTTACTCCCCCACTATTAAATAATACTCAACCTATGTTGCACAATATTTTAATGCTAAAGAGCATTTGTTAGCGGAGACTTGTAGGCTAAGATCAAAATCAGCTAGTCCAATCCTTTTCTTAGCCAAGTTTGCACTTAAGGGCTGCAATCATGTCTGATGTGTGGTTGAAAAACTGACCCGACTCATATATATTAGAAACCTGGCCCAGATTATTAATCGGGTAACATATCTAAACCGAAAGCTGACCCGGCGTGTAATTGGGTTTATCGAACCCGACCTAAATAACTCGGTTCGCCATATGATCTGTCGAGTGTTTTAAAAACAAATCTATGTAATTGAAATAGGAATTGAACCACAAACTTAAGCCTATATCCTAATTTTATAACTGCTGAATTCATGTGGGCTGTTTGGGTAACAAGTGACATCAGTTATATTTATAGTAAGATATATTTGTAATATTAAAAAAGAAGTTAAAACCATACAAGACTGAGGACGCAAACCCTTATTATCTCCAATGAAAGAAAAGATACTGGCCACTTTACCTAGGCTATTGTTGGCTCATAAGGTGTTATAAAATAGATAAATATACACTCTGGTCAAGTCAGGCTAATTGGGCCAAGGAGTCCAACCCGATTTATAACTAGGTCAAGCAGGTTGACTAGAGTCTGATGCGAACTTGATTAAAGGTTTGATCCATACCCAAAAGTTCTAGTCAGTTTGGAGTTAACCTTTGGGTTGGGACCCATTTGGCACTCATGTTTGGTGTAATTTAAATTGCTATAGAATAAAGGACTAATATTATCTCTGGCAAGTTTCAGTATAATAGAGTTGCATCATATTGTTGTACGGCATGAGAAGTTACTGACATGAATAAGTGTATCTGAAACTTGAATAATTGAATTTGAAGGAGATTGAAGGCAAAGCAAAGAATTTACATTAGGGAAAAGGCTATACAAGCATTTTAGATCTTTATTTTGGTTGACCATATTGAAGGTGCTTCTTATCCTATGTTTGGTAGGATTGTGAAGTGCATAACTGGATTGTTGATGGTATGATTAAGCTTTGTTATTTTAAAGATGGTTGACTAGTTGAAATTCTCTCAAGAGACCATTCACTTCTTAGCTTGTAGGAAAATGACATGACCATCCTTATCTCTAGGGAATGCAACTTTTGTATTTACATTATAATTATATTGGGCTTTTGAGCTTCCAAGAAAATTAAGAACCAACTTGTCAGTCACGCATATAGACACCTGACTAAGAGGTGCACCATAAGCCCCCCGTCCCCCCAAACAACACACCCACACATCCCCAAGCAACACAGAGTCACGCCCAATATGAAAAGGAGATAAATAAAACCTCTTTGGTCAAATAGCTACATACCTAATTGCAATCCCAAAGATATTGGTGTACGGGTAACTGAAATTCTTGTGAATGTTATAGTTCTTTCCTTGAGGAGATACAATGTTTATTTTATAGTTTCACTGTTGTTCTGCTGCAGGAATTTTCACCCACATCTCCTGTTACCTTGTCTCTCTATTTTCTGTTTTGTGAGAAAAGACTTTTTATTTTAGTTTAAATATGTAGCTCTAGTAGTAAAGTTTGAACCTTATGCATTCTGTGTAGACAGTGTCGCAAAAGACGGAAGCGGGAGCAAAGTGACAAGACATGGCTTAGCCTTCGAGTTTCAGCGGGGCTTTGTCGGCCAAAAAAAACCAAGGTCCTTTTTGAGAAATAAAAGAATAAATAATTATAGAAATAAATCAAAAATAAAAAAATACTCAGAAATAAAGAAACTTTGTAACTAACAAAAACAATTAAGAAATTGACACCAAAATCTTAATGACAGAATAAACTTTAATACAACAATGTAAGTGCATACGATGTGAAAATCTTTTAAATCTCAAACCAAAGGCTAAAGCTCCGCAAAGCGAAAGAGCAAAAGCGGAGGCTAAGTGGTGTTTTAACAACAGTGGTGGTAGTTTTCCTCCAATGAAATGAAATTCTGCAGAAGGACATAATTTTTTGTGCTTCCTTTTGAGCCTAAGATGAGTAGTAGTAGTACTCTAGAACATGGTTTATGCATTCGATTGTGGGGCCAAATAAATGTATATGGTTTTTGGGCGCTTATGTTTCGCCGTAGATGGCTATTATTCAGTCATACTGCTTATTTAGTGAAGATAGAAAATAAAGGAAGAGAAAAACAAGAATACGGTCGAAAAACATGGGGAATTTATTTTATTGCTGAACTCATATCCACTGCAAGTCATCACCTTTTCTGAAGTCATTTCCATTTCTCGTTGTCACTGTTTCTGCAGTCATCTCCACTGCTCGCCCACACTGTTTCTGGTGCCTCTTTATATTGTCGACATGAGCGCTGCTCTATCAGGCCTCTACTTTGATGCATTATGAGAGAGCAAGAGGGAGAGCATAAATGGTGGGATTGAATTTGGTTCAACTCAACCTAGTTTGACCTAACTAATCCTCAAGTTTAAAGGATAGTTGTTGGACCGTGTTTCTTTGAAGATTTGAACTAGATGTTTAGGGACAGGATAATGCCAGCAAGAACTTGACCCCCAAATTAAAAAAAAACCCACACACACATCATCACCACCACACGCACGCACACAACAAAAGAAAAGAAAGAAAGCACACGCGCACACAAACCTCAAGCTCGCCCCAACCCTAAACTCACACAGATGTAGAGAGAAAACCGTGTTGTACTGGCATCGAAAGCGAAGTGGCCTTGGATGAGGTAAGTTCTTTTTGTTCCCCCTTCTTTTTCTTCTGAATTATTCTCCCTCTTCCTTTTTTTTACTGTCTCTTCTTTTCCTTTTCATTTTTCTCCTTTGACAAGCACACTGCATATACCACACATGCAATATTTGCAATGCTCCTTGTGCACATATTGCATTTAATAACATTGAAGAGGAGGAGGGTGAAGTTAGTGATTGAGCAATCAACAAGTTGAAGATATTGATATTGCAAAATAAAAAATAGAACAAAAAGTAAAGTCCTGAGTCCTGACTCCTGACCCCCATTTGGGTTTTTAAGCTTGACTTCCCTATGGTCTATATTCATATATACTTCAATAAAGGAGACAGTGGGTACCAACATTGAAAGAAGCGTACTTTGAAACGAATTGATGCCTTTTTATGTATCGCAGGAAAAAGCATTTATAGTAAATAGTTTGTCATATATATTGTCTTCTTATTATGTCATTTTATGTTATTAGTTTTTGTTATGTCATTTTATGTTATTAGTTTTGGTCTTCTACAGAAGGGGTTTTCCCTGTGATGCATAATTTTCAATTCACCTCTCTTCCCAAGGTCTTGGGATCCCCTTTACCTCACATCCTGACAGGAGACCCCTTCCGACGGTGACCCTCCAACAATGATTCCCCTTTGACAACAAACTTTTGGATTATGAGGACTCTCGACGGAGACCCTCAACATGCAAAATCTCTTTGACATCTCCCCTTTTTCCCTTTTCTTTTTGATTCCTCAACACCCATGACTTCTCTCGCTCCTTTCCTTATTAACTTTGACCGCACCACCTTTCCTCTTCAACTTTTTTTTTCAAATGTTTGAGGGAATGTTAAGAGTTTGTTTTGTCTGACTTGTGGTCTTAGAAGTTATTTGACAATGTTGTCTTTAGATTTCTTTGTTAAGCCTTGATGGCTTCTGTATTGTTACTATTACTATTAATGATATTGTTATGCTTTTGATGTGAAATTATTATTTGTGAAACATGAATGGAAACTCATGATATTGATATGCTTTTGATGTGAAATTATGATTTATAAAGCATGAATGGGAACTCAGTTTCAATTTACTATGATGATATATTAGCATCTTTTGTTGTGGAACTTGATATATCTTGTATTAATTTTGAGAAAATTTTCAATCACACACGCATTTCTTCTTATATGTGTGTCCTATTTATTAAACTTATTGGGGATAACATTATATTTTTAATACTTAAAAGTTAAAAAACATATACGCTTTACAACACGGTATTCACACTTTTCATCACCTAGGGATTGGCTACGACACTATAACTTTCACTTTTTCCAACATCAGAGGATACATATCCCATGCTATTCTTCAACATGGAACAGACAAATGTTGATACTTCTTTTGATGTATCTTAAAATTTATGATGCAACTATTACATTTCAAAAAATGTAGAGGAGACTTGATTTGAAAAAATCTAGTATATGAATTAATGGGTTCGCAGTTCCATTAGTTTATAGATGCATTTATATTATTTTTTCCACTTCCTCAATAAAGAATGAGTATTTGGATAACTATCAGTTTATGGGCGTGTTTGGTTGCAAGGAAGTGGGCGGAAGTAAGGAAATGGGAAGTATAATTGCTCACTTCCCTATCTATCCAAACACCGGAAAAGGAAAATAAGAAAATCTCTTTTCCTTTTTTCTTCTCTCTTTTACACAACCATTTCCTCACTTCCAGAGTGCTACAGTTAATTTTGTGGTCATGTAAATCTCATTTATAATAAGTTGTAGCATAAAACAGTTAATTTTTTGGTCATATAAATCTCACTTGCATTCTAATTACAATCTATTTTTTATTTTTCTTAATTAATTTTTATTTTAATTTTATTTTGCGGTCAACTTTGTGGTCAACTTTTCCACTTCCATTTTCCACTACCATCCAAACACCAGAAAAGACATAACATTTTCCAAATCACACTTCCCAACAACATCCAAACACCGGAAAACTTACTAACCAATTCCCAAGTTCCAAAGGGAACTATTACCACTTCCTTACTTCCTTACTTCCTCACTTCCACCCTTAACCAAACAGGCCCTATATAAAATGTAAGTATTTTTAATATATGTCCTATGTTTCTGTAAGCATTATAGTCTTTCTAATTCATGTCAGATAAGAAATATTTGTGCACACATGCTCTCGCAAACACAGACTAAAACAGAATGTTCTAGTTCCAAAACATACATGTATCCTGAATTTTTAGGATTTGACACTTCTTCTTACTAGTGCTGTCTCACCTCATCCCATGTCCATGGTGCTGCATTCTTTTGGGCAGTGGGAATTAATAGTTACCAACTTAATGGGTAAAATTTATATAGATGACTTTTATTAGGATTTTATGAGCCATGGATTTTTGATAAATGGATAGAGTACCAAGGCTATCCCATTTCACAGTTAGAGTAGGCAAGGAGGGCATCCTTCTTTCGATCTAGTCTTTATAGTAATTTGTCATTTAGTCAGGATTATCTAAATTTGCTAGTTGTTGAAAGTGATTGATTATTTTGTTGAAGCTTTTTTCTGTATATCATCAGCATTCTATTATCTGATTTTCTGCTTTTATGATTTTAAATTTGGAGTATCTGAATTACCTGCTATTTTGATATATGCGTCTCATCCAACCACCGTCTTCCACTGCAATATAGCTCGAAGACTTCTATCATGAAGCCATACCCGTTTCATACACTTCGACACCCACGTCGGATACCGACAATTTCTTTGACATTTCTCGGACAGTTTCTAAAAATGTCGTTAAATAGATACTGTGACTTTTAGTTTAGGATACTTGTTGGAACTTCTTCGGCATGTGCCCTAGATTTCTCATACATTTATTTATATCCGTATTAGTATATATTCTTAGCTTCATCTGTATATCAAAGACCTTAATGGAAAAATGTGTAGACTATTGATTTGCATGAGCTATGATAAGTTTAGATATCTTTCAATATAAAAAAGTTTAGTACATTGAGTTACTTTACACGAAGTTGAAGAGCAGGGATTTATTCTTTTTGCATAGTCATAAATATGTATGGTAGGTTAAAATTTAGCATGTATTTTATCACTAATTGTTATTTGTATTATTAGATATATGGAATTTGATGCACGAACATATTGAATTTGATGCACGGACATATTTATGTATGTATGTATGCATGCATGCATGTATGCATGCACTTCCTCTTATCATTTCCACATTTTCTCTATATATTTGAGTTTCATGTTGCTGTGTTCCCCGTGTCCTGACCTTTAAGGAATTGACGTGTCGTGTGTCCATGTGGTACTTGTGTCCCGTTTCCCGTGTCCATGCTTCTTAGTTCACCAACCATCCACAATCCAAGTGTGTTGTTTGCCAGAGAAATGGAAAGGAAATATAGAGAAGAGATGCTGTGGTTCACTTTGTCTCCGAGAGCGTAAAAATTATAGTTTTTGATTAGACATTAAATAATTAGATATATATCTGATCTTTTTTTAGTTCACATATTTTAGTCGAGGCATATCCTGATATGTAATCTTGAATGAAGTTCTGTAATTATTACTTTATCTGAATCTGGAGAATGAAGTTTGGGCATTTTATCTTGATCTCGCAGGTGCCTTGACTTCATAAACCGCACCCAATTTATTCTTATCGCTGATACTGATTAGTATCCTGCAAGAGAGCATACTGCTTCTTCATGGTTTATGATGACTTATTGGTGAGTGGATAAAAGGGTTAGCTTTTCCTCTTGCATGGTCTGAGCAACTTAAATTGGTGAACATCGAAAAAAGGGTAGCTTCGTCTTGTCCTCACATCTCACTTGAGGGACATTAGGACATTCCTTTGAAATTGAAATAACCATGGAGTGTAATAAGGAGGAAGCCATCAGAGCCAAAATCATTGCAGAAAACAAGATGCTAAACAAAGACTTCATTGGGGCCCGGAAGATTGTGCTCAAGGCCCAGCAGCTGTATCCTGACCTTGAGAATGTGGGCCAGATGTTAACCGTTTGTGAGGTGCATTGCTCCGCTGAAGTTAAGGTCAATGGTGAGACGGATTGGTATGGGATTCTTCAAGCAGTGCCGACCGCAGATGAATTAACCATCAAGAAGCAATACCGGAAGCTTGCTCTTTTACTTCATCCCGACAAGAACAAATTTGGAGGTGCTGAAGGTGCATTCAAGCTAGTGGGAGAGGCTCACAGGACGCTGACAGACAGATCAAAGCGTGTGCTACATGACATGAAAAGAGGAGCTAGTTTCAGAGCAGTCTCTGCTAGGCAACCTGAGCCGCAGTCAAACAGGAATTCATACGCTAAGAAGCAACCTGGAGTTGCATGCTGTTTTCCGGACAGTACCTCTCAGTTCAATGGTTTTAATCAGCAGCAAGCAGCTCCATTCTCGGGTAATCAGACTTTCTGGACTCTTTGTCCTTCCTGTGGTATAAGATATCAGTATTATCAGAATATAATGAATAGAGTACTCCGTTGTCAGAGTTGCAAGAAGCCGTTTATTGCCTATGATTTAAATGCACATGCTGTCCCATCTGCAGCACCATGGAATCGCACTGGAATCCCTCAGAAGGAGAAACCAGTCCCTGCTGCTCATTTTGCTGGACAGAAAAGTAAGTTTGGAACTGACTCTGGTATGGGGTCTCAGGGAAAGGTGGGTGGAAGTTCTGCAGCATCACATCCTCAGTCAAACACTGAGTTTGAGGGTGCATCTAATAATGACTCGAAGGTGGGTGTCAAAGTGGATCTGGATGGTGGAACAGCTAATGATGTAAAGTTTGAAAAGGTGAAACTTCAGGAAGTGAACAAGAGAGAACAAACAGTAAAGCCTTCAACTGGAAATAGAAGTCAGAAGAGAGGAAGAAAGGTAGTACTGGAATCTAGTGAATCTGAGACCAGTGACAGTGATGTAGTTGTTGAGAATGGTTTTCCTTCAGGGCAGAATACTGGGACAACTGGCTCTGGCAGTCGTCCACAGAGATCGACCAGGCAGAAGCAAAATATTTCTTACAACGAGGATGAAAGTGATGATGATTTTGTGCATCCAAAACATAAAAAGTCAAGGACGGGAAGTACCTCAGAGCAGAATGACCAGAATGGTGTCAATGTACGAACTAGTGAACCTGTTGTTTCTACTGGTAGGAAAGATAGAAGAGGGGAAGGAGGGGCTTCTTATGCAAGTTCAGCGAATGGTGTACATAAAAGAGAACAAGGTAGAAGTGGTAAAGAGCATGGCTTGAATGCTGGTCCTAGTTCAAAGTCTAGTGCCAGCGTTGATTTTAGCTCTGAAGCTTCACCAGATGATCCAGAAGGGTTCACTTACCCTGATCCAGAATTCTATGACTTTGAAGGGTTGAGGGCTGAAGATAAATTTGCTGTTGATCAAATATGGGCAATCTATGATCAGGTGGATGCAATGCCACGTTACTATGCCTTGATCAGGCATGTCTATGGTCCAAAATTCAAGGTGCGGTTCAATTGGTTAGAGTATGATCCAACAGGTAAAGGTGAGACTCATTGGTTTAATGGGGGTTTGCCTATTGGGTGCGGGAGCTTCAAACTAGGGAAGTCAGAGCATACCCAGGAGAGACTTATGTTCTCTCACCCTATGCCCTGGAGAAAAGGTGCAAAGAAAAATACCTATGACATATTTCCTAGAAAAAGTGAGGTTTGGGCATTGTTCAAGAACTGGGATATTGAATGGAGCTCTTGTGTAGATAGTGGTCGGCAGTATGAGTATGAAATTGTAGAAGTAATGTCAGATCTCACAGAGGGTGATGTGATCAGTGTCATTCGTTTGGTTAAGGTGCAAGGGTTTGTGAGCTTGTTTGTGCAAGCTATAGATATGGAATCCAGCTCAATCAAGATACAAATGAAAGATGTACTTCAGTTTTCACATAAAATTTCCTCTTATAGATTGAAAGGAAATGAGAGAGAAGGTATTCCAAAAGGTTCCTTGGAACTTGATTGTGCCTCATTACCTCTCAACTTTGCAGAGGTGTTTCCTTCAATTAGTCTTGAGAGTTTCAAGGTGAGAGCGGAAGATTTGAATAATGTATATAATGGCTTTCATTCTAAGTCAGCAGGCAGTGAGGATGAAGTTCCAACTTGTGCAGCCAACAAAAGTAGCTCTCAATTAAACAGGGTTGCAGATGAGGAGTTGCGGAGATGTCGGCATACTTTTGGCAACAAAGGGAATGGTAGTTGCAAGGAGGAACCTAAGAACTCAGGTATGACTAAGCATGCTGCTGTTGGGTCACAGCAGCATGGAGAAAGTGAAAAAATGACATGCAAAGAGAAAGTTGGCGCAACAGAGAATGTAAATTCTCGAGATCCTAATACTTGCTCGGCTGCTAAGCAACATTCAGACTCCGAGCAGCAATCAGGAAGCCCTCAAAGCCCTCACTGGTATGAGTACCCCGATTCAGAATTCCATAACTTTGAAGAAGAGCGGTCGAGTGATAAGTTTGAAGAAGGTCAGATTTGGGCGCTGTACAGTGATATGGACAAGAACCCTAATTATTATGGTTGGATAACCAAGGTTGAAACAGAGAAGAGGTTTAGAGTGCATGTCACATGGCTCGAGGGTTGCTCTGAGCAAGAGCAGGAGAGATTTTGGTTTGAAGAACAGCTACCTGTTGGTTGTGGTACCTTTAAGGTTATACGAGACAGTTGTATATTGGACACAACAGGTACTTTTTCTCATCTTGTGCATGCAAATCCAGCAGTGAGAGAAAACCATTATGTTATCTATCCACGTGTTAGTGAAATTTGGGCTGTATACAAGAATTGGACTCTCAGGTGGTCGCTTTCTGACCTGGAGATCTGTGAATTTGATTTGGTGGAAATCCTTGCTGTTAATAGTTCTGGGTTCAAAGTTATGGTATTATCAAAAGTAAATGGCTACAGGGATGTTTTTATGGGTGAGAGGAGTAAAACAATGGACATTCCGTTTGCTGAACGTTTGAAGTTCTCTCATAAAGTTCCTGCTTTCAGGCTTACAGAGGAAAGAGGTGGAAAGTTGCGAGGCTACTGGGAGCTGGATCCTGCATCTGTGCCTGATATCTTACTATTTGTGAACTCCAACTGAAGTGTTCATTGGTTAAAGTCATGTGCATGATCTCAGAGCTGATGATTAGACTGGGAATCAGTGAAATGTTTGGTGTATATATCGTTTGGCATGCATTTCTTGGAGTCAAGGGAAATTCCATGTTTTCATAGTTAAAATCAGCTGCAGACTTCTAAATTCAACCTGAGAGTCGCGCAGGTTAGAGTTATTGTGTGTTATTAACACATTTTGCTGGGACCACGTGTTGGGCTGGTTATATCGATCTGTGTTTCAGCTGCCTCCTGATTAGTGATCTTATGTAATATGTACATGTATATACAGTAACTTTTGTTTCAGAGTTGGGTACCTGACGCAGCCTTGGGGTAAAAAGTTGAGGAAGGCTATATATGACACTCAAGGAGACAAGGTGAGCTGCCTTCCTCAGCTTGCCTTAAAGTTAATTGTCTTATGTTTCTTATTCATCTTTGCTAACAGCTGCTAGTTTTTTGTCAAATTTTATACTCGTTTGGTTCTCCTGGAAAAGTTGTGGGGTGGTAGTTTTACTTCAGAAGTCTAATTTCTAGCAACATACAAGAGCAATTCTTTGTAAAAGCTAAGCCTTATAATGTTGTGATAAAAAAACAAGATTGCCTGAGGAGAACATTGTGTTTTCTGGTAGATTTTTGCTTAAAATAGGCGTTGGCAACCAAAGTGATTGCAAAACAATGATCCTTTTTTTATTCCTCTTTTAGAAGATGGACCAATTACTTCACGGTTCCATTTTCACTTGTTCCCTTTCACAGAATGGATCATGTTTTGCTTTTGGCGTTTTTATGTCTTCCACTGTGCCTTATTGCATTTCATGTATTATTGTCAATTTGTCATTTCCTCTTATCAGGCTGAATTCTTCTAGGGATCTTGAGTGGATGATCCTTGCATTTGATCTTGAAATTGTTTAATCATTTTTGAGATCTCTATTTTTAGCATGACTTATTTGTGTGAAAAGTTTAGCTTACAACTTCATTTTCAATACCATATGTTAATTAAAATTTTTTTTTTTTGGGGTGAAATGCCATGTATTACTAGAACCAAATATTCTTTTTGATAAATCAGAAGATTGGATTAGGATTATTCTATGAAATAAATCTTTTTGTTGCCATTACAATGATAAACCCTCAATTAGAATCCGTGTGTTATTACCATGTGAGTTAACCCCAGCTAAAAACAAAATATGATCTAATAATGGGAATTGGGCAATAAAGGAAAAAAGCAAATTTGTAGAAAAATCAGAAAAGTACGAGTAATTTCATAGTTTAGATGGTATTCTGGCATCATTACTGACAATTTAATTCGATTTAAGTCCCTTGACAAACTGTCTGACCAATTAGTGACCATCTGCCAGTCATGGAGTATGTTTATTTAACGCAGCCGGGTTGGGCTTAAGTGAAACAACTGTTAACCAACACCTGCTTTGGGATGTGATAAATTATGTGTTGTATCATATGGTGATAAGTCTATACGGAGTAAGTGTCATGTTAGCCACTTGGGCTTGTTTGGCTGGAAAAAGAATTTGAGAAAATTGATAGTGGGAGCTACTCAATTAGTTTTTTCTTTGAAAAATTTGGTGATTGGCTCCACGCTGTCAGAGTTTCACTTGATCTTCAGCTTTTTTGCAATGAACAAAATTGAGAAATCGCTGTTGTTTTGCTGACATCAGCGTCATTTTTCTGATTTTCTGAAAATTTCAAACAAACAGACCTTAATGATTAGGGGGGAAAAACCCTCATTTTCCATAACTTTTTGCAATCTAAACATGCCCTAAGGATGTAGTGGAGATCGTTCCGAAAATCCAATCAATGGGTGTTTGTTATAGAATACCTAAGAGTTGCCTTGTTGTATCATCACTACTAGCAGATGTGGTGGGGATCATTTCTTGAATCTATCAAAATCATGCCTAAAACTGTAGGTCACCTCTAAAAAAATGTGATACCCAAAATGGGGATAAGCATGTTTAACCATAAGTCAAAAAGTCTCACATGAGATGCATATTAGAAAGATATTTCGTATATAATAATTTTAATGAATTTGGAAACAAATTGTAACTACATCTTGAAGAGGATTCAAGGATGGTTCAGTGGACGGTTCACAGTGTTTGCGAACTCTTTTAAAGAAACAAACAACTATGATGAGCCCACCTCTTGATTTCAGTCGCGATGGAAATCTGAAGAGGTTGCCGCCTCAGTCGCCGCCTGGCCTTGCTGTTGCTTACCTCTTGGAGCCATAGCTGCCTGCAGAAAATGGGTTAGCATGGACGGGCTACAACAGTTGAATCTATGGGTCAGATTATATTGATAACTGTGGACAAATTCGAGAGCGTCCCCTCTATTACAAGCTCCAACAATGGAGGATTTCAGATCTAAAATCAGGATTAAGAGGGGGGAAAGGGCAGAAGGATCTTATATTGCCTGAAGTTTGGAGCCTGAAGTTTGGAGAGAAAGGAAAGAATATCTTGTAGCATTGGGTAAGGAAGAACAAGTTCCTTCGAAGCTTCAAACCCGTGACCCGATTTCCATCTGTGCACCCACTCTTAACTGCTTCTTCATGGGTTGAGGGTCAAGCGGGTTTTCAATAGTTCACCCAACCTTGCCTATTACTTGAATTGCATCCATGGTTCACAGTCGCGGTCTCGGCCGCCGACTCGGCGAGCACTGAGACGGATCGATCTCGGCGACTCGGATCAGTATCGGGCGATACGCGCAAAACGCTACATAGAAAGCTCAAATAATTCTGAAAAAATCATGACAAATTTTAAAAAAAATGTAGACATCCACATTCATGTATCACATGTCCAAAATATATCACCTAGCACACTAAATATAAAGCGAAAGCATAAATACACGCGTATATGCACAATATAGTAAATTGCACAAACTACATTCATAAATACATGCTAATGTAGTTATTTCCACATTGAATTGCGATGAGGCACAAAATCATCATCATAATGCCGAGTCGACCGAGTCAATTCCGATTCTCGGCCGAGTCAATTCCGATTCTCGGCCGAGTCGGTCTCCTCTGAGTTGAGTCGACCGACTCGTGACTCGGACTCGTCTCGGAGCGGGCCGAGACGGATACGACTCGGCCGACTCATCTCCGACTCGGCCGAGTCTTTGAACCATGATTGCATCCAACTGACTCTGATTAATCTTCCCCCAATGACTGTGAGCTAGATCCACTTGGGCCTGTTTGGCTCTGATTAATCTTTCCCCCTTTCAGAACACACAGTAGTCGGATACTCTAACACGCAGCGGCGGTGGTTCTGGATCTGGGAGCTGCTGCCTTTTTCGCCATGGCTGTCGGGACTGCATCAATTCTCCCCTTAAGCTTGATCTTGTCTCAAGGTCGAAGCCGGGAAAGCTGGGAAACCTCCTTGACAACGTCCAGTACCTCTCCCAAGTGGCAGACTCAATGAGTAGATACTTCCACTTACACTAGTACCTTACTAACAACCTTGAAAATACACTTAGGTGGGGGGTGAATAGGTGTACTAGCTAATCTAATAATAAATGATGCAGAATTAAAAACTTAATTGCAACACACTATGTGTAATCAAAGAGTGTAGCCGAATTGTTGGTGAATGGCTCTGAACTATCTCCTTTAGATTCCTCTAAATAAGAGTTGAGGTGCTATATGAAGCTCTCTGGTTCAACACAAGTATGAACACACAAACAATGCCAAGCATGCAAGTGATATGAACAATATAAAGCAATGCAAGATGTAAGAGAAATAGAGTAAGAGATAATGGATCAAACGCAAATACCAAGATATGTTTCGAGATTCGAGCCACTGCTCTACGTCCCCGCTTTCACACAGAAGGATTTCCACTACATCCACACAAGACCTCCCACAAAAGGAAACCTCCACCGAGGAATTTGCAATTTCAAAGTTAGGAGTCAACAAGTCGATCGGCCAGTCTACTGATGTGCACAAGATACGTGCACAAAACCAACCTAGGAGTCCGTTCGATCGGGCGGTCGAACGACTAAAAGTACCATACTCTCAGGTACTGCCGATCGACCGGGCAGTCGACCGACAAGCTTGGCCCGGTTGACCGGAGCGGCAACTTTATTAATATTTGAAGAACAAATATTTGTGACCAAAAATCAACACATAACAAGCTATTTGAACTATTTTTGTGATATAAAATGTTTGGCCTTAAATAAAAACCGTAATTTTCAAAACTTAGATTTTGAAAAGAAAGACTGTTTTCTCCTAAACTTGTATAAATACAAAAATATGATATTGAAACACGTTTGAAGCTTATTGTGTATGGATAGAATCCACTACACATGTAAATGGTATATATCTATGTTTTTGACCTAAAATCCAAAACAGGTTTCGTTAAATACAAAACTCTAAAACACATGAAATAGAACATCAAAATAAGTTTTTCTTAATATATGAAGCATAAATGTATATAGATGAAATATAATATACATTAAACCATGTAAATTTGTTTTGATTCTATCTATTCATGAAAATCATATATATGTGAGCGTGAAATCCAAAACCGGTTAAATTGAAAACCAAACATATTGAGCTTGTGTGTGTGTTTGTGTGTGTGAACTTGAGCATATCAACTCTATTCTATCTTTACAAAAGATCTAAACACAACTAAACTAAAAACAAACCGAAGCCTTCTTATAGAACTCCTCTAAGTCAACTCGATCCAAACACGATCCAA
Organism: Agave tequilana; assembly: GCA_038442645.1. Taxonomy (NCBI): domain Eukaryota; kingdom Viridiplantae; phylum Streptophyta; class Magnoliopsida; order Asparagales; family Asparagaceae; genus Agave; species Agave tequilana. The sequence continues at coordinate 174,302 of JAVJIF010006453.1, forward strand.
AAAGCTTGACTCCATCCGAGTGCTAGATGCGATCTTGACGCGCGAGCTCTTGAATCAACATATGTTAGCTCCAAAACTCCTTTGTTGAAGCTAAGCACCTACTAACATTAATCAAATATCTGAAATTATATAAACACAAGATTATTAGTACTATAATTACATGAGTTAATCAGCATCAAAACTAGAGTGATGGGCCTTTGGGCTAACATGCCTTACCCTCTCTGTTTGCCAGCATCCTCTCTAGGATCATTTCAGGCTCGAGTATCTGTTCACCCATATCATTAGGGACCTGGTGTTGCACCTGTACTGTTCTCCCAATTTTCTTCTTCAACTGAGATGTGTGGAACATAGGGTGAATCCGCGCCTCTTCTGGCAATTCCAACTCTTAAGCAACTGGTCCTATTCTCTACAACATTCTGTAAGGCCCGTAGTACAATGGAGAGAGTTTCTGAGGTCGTATTCCCCCATTGAAATCTGCCTATAAGGTTAAAGTCAGAGGAACGCTAAATCCCCTTCATCAAATTCCCTTTCCGTCCTGTGCCTGTCCGCCAACTTCTTCATTCTGTCTCTAGCCTTAGTCAGGTTTCCCTTGAGAAGCTGTAGGGCAATGTCTCTATCCACTAATTCATCCTCCACCAACTGAAGTCGGGCAGCCTTTGGCATATAGGCTGCAATTGAAGGTGGGGATCTGCCGTAAAGAGCTTGGTAGAGAGTGGTCTTAGTGGAGCTGTGCCATGTAGTGTTGTACCAAAATTGTGCCCATGGCAACCATCTGGCCCAATCATGGGGTTTATTAGCACAAAAACACCTTAGATAAGTCTCCAAACACCTGCTCACTGCTTCAGACTGATCGTCTGTTTGGGAGTGGAAAGCAGTGCTGAATTGCAACTTTGTTCCCTGCAGACTCCAAAACTCCCTCCAAAACTCACTTGTAAATACACTGTTTCTATCTGAGACTATTACATTGGGAAGCCCATATAACCTGTAAATGTTCTCCACAAAAACTGTTGCTACTGATTTAGCTGAGTAAGGGTGAGTTAGAGGTATAAAGTGAGCAAATTTTGTCAATCGATCTACTACCACCAAGATAGAGCTTTTGCCTAAGCTCTTCGGGAATCCTTCAATGAAATCCATAGTGATTTCCTCCCATACTTGATTAGGGACTGGTAAAGGTTGCAACAACCGAGCTGGATGTACATTTTCATACTTAGCTCTTTGGCAATTGTCACATTCTTTAATGTACTGCCTTACACTCTTCTTGATCCCCCTCTAATAGACCACTCTCTTAAGTCTTTGCAAAGTTCTTTCATACCCTGAATGTCCCCCTGTGGGTGTATCATGATGTTCTGATATCAGTAATTGGGTGAGGGAACTACCTGGACTGATGAGAATTCTTCCCCTATAATAAACTAGCCCATCCTTCTTCTGATACAACTGAGGCTCTAAACCTCCAGACTCCCATTTGTCATTGAACTCTACAAAGTAGGGATCAGTTTGTATTAAGTTCCTTACTTGATCAACCAAATTGGACTGTACTGCTGTGACCATCATGATAGAATTTTCCTGTTCTCCTTTTCTAGATAAGCTGTCTGCTGTCACATTGTCTTTACCCTTCTTGTATTCAACAGTACACTTATAGTTATGCAACTTTAGGAGCCATGTATGCTGGGCTTCTGTGTAGAGCCTCTGTTCTAATAGAAATTTGAGGGGCTAGTGGTCAGTTTTGACTATGAACTTTCTCCCTAATAGGTACTGTCTCCATTTTTTGGTAGCAAAGAGAATGCCCAACATCCACTTCTCTGGGTTCTTCAGTTCTTGGCTGATGTATGCAATGGGATATCCCTTTTGCATGAGGACTACCCCAATTCTTGTAGATGAGGCATCACGCTCAATGATGAAAGGAATAGAGAAATTTGGCAGAGCAAGGACTGGGGGAGATGTGAGTGCTATCTTCAGTGCTTCAAATGCCCATTGAGCTGTGTCATTCCAAAAAATGCATCCTTCTTTGTTAGTGCAGTGAGAGGTGCAGCTATAGTGCTGTATCCTTAAATAAATTTCCTGTAATAACCAGTGAGCCCTAGGTACACTCTCAAGGCTTTAAGTGTCCTGGGTACAGGCCAGTCCAACATAGCCTTGATCTTATCATGGTCTATTGCTAACCCTTCAGCTGAGACCACATGTCCCAAGTAGCTAACCTTCTCCATTCCCCACCTGGCATTTGCTCCATTTAGCATAAAGTTGATTCTCTGAGAGCATTTGAAACACCTTACTTACATGCTGTAGGTGAGTTTCGCAGCTAGGGCTATAGATCAGAATGTCATCAAAAAAAATCAGAACAAATTTCTTCTTGAGAAAGGGCCTGAAAAGTTCATTCATGAGTGCTTGGAAGGTGGCTGGAGCATTTGTTAACCCAAAAGGGCATTACAAGGTACTCATAATGCCCTAGGTGAGTCTTGAATGCAGTTTTGTGGATGTCCTCTTCACACATCCTGATTTGGTGGTATCCACTCCTCGAAGTTTAATTTTGAAAAAAAATGGTTGATCCATGTAATTTATCTAACAATTCATCAATCATTGATATGTGGTATTTGTCTTCGATGGTGTTTTGGTTCAGAGCCCTATAATCTACCCACAATCTCCAAGTGCCATCAATTTTTTTGACTAGCACAACTGGAGATGCATAGGCACTTGACTATTTTTTATTATACCTTCTTCTAACATTTCAACTATCATTTTTTCAATGATAGTCTTTTGCTCCCAGGGGTGCCTAGCCTAGCTCCTGGTGCCAGGGGAATGTGGTGGTCATGGGTTCTTTGTGGTGGAAGGCTATGTACATTCTCAAAGATTGAAGAGAACTCTTCACATAAAGCTTGCAGTTGAGGGTGACATACCTGCCCTGGATTGAAATTGTCTTTGCCTTCTTGATTACACATGTAAAGCCCCCATCCTTTGACAGCTTGTTATAGGGTTTTGTCCAACAAATGTGCAAGCACTACCTCCATAGTTCCAGAATGAACTCCAACGAATTCCCAAGTGTTCTGTCCCTGAGTGATCTTCAACTTCTGTTCTGTAAAATTAAAAGCCACCTCATCTAAAGTTTGAAGCCAGTCAATGCCCATAACCATCTGATAACCCCCAATAGGTAAAACGTGGAAATCAGTAGTAATGTCAACACCCTGACATTTTATTTGGACTGCTTTACATATGCCCTCACTCTACAATTTATACCCCCCAGCTATAGCCACCGTGAATGAATGTTCAGGTGTGACCTTCAGACCAGTTCTCTTCACCGCCCTAGGATCCACAAAATTGTAAGTTGTACCTGTGTTCAGGAGCATGCTAACTGGTTTCCTATTTATGTGACCATTTAACTTGATGGTCTTGGATGAAGTGCTTCCCTCCATAGTCCATAGCATGAATAGATAATTCTGCTTCATTTCCCTTCACTGTTTTGGGCTCCAGTAAGATTCCTTCAGTTTCTTTTTCTATATTCCCCTCCTCCTCCTCACATTCTACTAGCATTAGGCTCTTACCTTTGCAATGATGGCCATGGGTATAGGGTTCTTCATATCTGAAACAAAGACCCTTCTTTCGATACTCATCAACTTGTAATGGAGTTGGTCTCTTTACAGGACTTTTGTTACTGATATTACCTGCACCACCTTTGCCAGTAACAGAATTATGGAGTGCAATGGCATGAGTACTGGGTTTGTTGAACTGGAACTTAGCTAGCTTCTTGTCAGTAAGGGATATCATCTCCCTTGCATCAACACTCCTAAATGCTACAACCATAGTCATGGGCTTGTCTAACTTGACCTTACCCAGCAGATCTTCCCTCAATCCTGCTAAGAATAGACTGATTAAATTCTTCTCAGATTCCTCCACCAGATGTGGCAGCTTGATGAAAGATTTGTGAAACTCCGAGACTGTTCCCATCTGTTTAAGATTGGCAAGGGCTTACAAGGGGTCATCAAGTTCATTTGGGCTGAATTGCAATCTCATTTCCTCCTGAAACTCCTGTCAGGTTGTTCTTCCCCTGTTCTGTTTCTGCCACCATCTCCACCATATTAGTGCATCATCTCGCAGATAGAAAACACAGAATTCGACTCTCTCTTCAATTGGAGTTTCATGAAGAGAGAGGAGATGCTCAAGCTGGTACAACCAATTCTGAACATCACCAGTCCCATTGAACAAAGGTATCTCTACTTTAGCAGAGATGGGCTACAACAGTTGAAGCTATGGGTTAGCTTATATTGATAACTGTGGACGAATTTGAGAGCATCTTCTCTCTTACAATCTCCAACAATGGAGGATTTCAGATCTAAAATCAGGATTAAGAGAGAAAGGGGAAAAGAGCAGAAGAATCTTATATTGCCTGAAGTTTGGGGAGCAAGGAAAGAATATCCTGTATCATCGGGTAAGGAAGAACGGGTTCTTTCGAAGCTTCAAACCCGTGACCCGATTAGTAGCTGTGCACCCACTCTTTAACTGCTTCTTCGTGGGTTGAGGGTCAAGCGGGTTTCCAGTAGTTCACTCGACCCTGCCCATTACTTGAATTGCATCCAACGGCTCTAATTAATCTTCCCCCAGTGGCTGTGATCTGGATCCAACGTCTCCCATCCTTTCCCTCTTTCAGAACACACAGTGGTCAGATACTCTGACACGCACCGGAGGAGTTAATTTCAAGAATTCTTGTGATTTCTTTTGAAAAGCAAACACTTTTGGTTCCAAACGGAAATAACCGAATATTAGATATCAGGATCCTTGGTACAAAAAGAACTACCCTAAAAAAGAATTTTTGTGCATTTTTCGATCCTATTCTTTCCAGAAAGAATACTAAAAAATAAACATCTCATGAGCTTGAAGAAGAGTCACTTCTGGGGTACCTTGAGATTTCTTTGAGCAAACAAAACAGACGTGATGAAGTCCTCTCTTAATTTCATCTATGGTAAGGGTCTGCCCGCTTTGCATAAAAATGTTGACGGACAAGCAGATGAACAGCCCTAAAGAGGAGTCATTTTGAGGCTTGTTGAGATTTCTTTCGAGAAAACAAACATCCCTAATGGAGGATGGAGCCACCTATTGATTTCTTCTGAGATTGCTTTTGGGCAAGCTTGTGTGTGTCTATATATTTATTCTTATTAACTCAACCGTCAACGAGATTCACTGGTCACTGGTAATCTCTAAGGAGCAAATCCGAGAGTTAGCTCAGTTCACATCAGGAAAAAAAAATATATCTGTAAGATAGTGTTCGAACCGGTGACCGTAAAGAACATTTGTGTTCTTAAGCCATCAGAGTTGACACCAATTGTAACCCGTGAAACAAAGGACCATGTGAAGTTGAGTGCTGCACAATACAAACACCACGATATATGTTAGAATGTGGTGGGTTTTTCGAGAGTTTATAAATATTTAAAGTTTCTTATAAACTCTAGAATTAGTGATACCCTATATTTTTATAGAGTGTTTTCAGATAATTCGCTTAACACTTTCAAATATTTATTTCGGAATTTGTCTAAATATAAAAATAATCGAATATCCAATATCATAATCCTCAATAAAAAGCTACTCCTAAATTATCTTTAAAATATTTTTTATGCATTTTCAGGCCCTCTTCTCCCTAAATAATTTAAAGACAAACATCTGAAAAGCTTGGAAATGTCGATATTTCTTTTGAGCAAACAAATAATCGGTGGGATTTTTCAGTTGGGCATTGTACTTTAATTTCAGGTTGGATTAATGAAATTATTATATTATAAACAGTCTGCTATCAAAACGGGCATTTGGTCTAGTGGTATGATTCTCGCTTAGGGTGCGAGAGGTCCCGAGTTCAATTCTCGGAATGCCCCTATTTTTTGTGTGAGAGAAGAGCACATAACTCTTTTAAGTGCAAAGAAAAAAAAAATTATATTGAGCAAAATATAGGCAGTACTTTTGACCTTTTAAGGCAATGTCATTGATCACTGGTATATTCTAAAAGATCACTACTGCATAAAACGTAAAATGAAATATTCAACAAGCTCATATTTTCACTGTTTTGCCTCATGGAATAAAAATAAAAAGAAAATTGAATAGTTTGTGTATGTAAAACATCTAGCGTGACATAAATCATAAATAAATTTCTTAATATCATTCTAATTGTCGTTACGAAGATAATTAGCATTTTGAAAAGGGCATGTTTTTAATTTTAATTTTTTTTTGGATTTTAATTCGAAAAACAGAACTCTTTGAACATAATTCCAAAACAAAACCTCTCTTTGACCACTTCTGTGCGACGTAGGTGGACGGCGTACCCGCCCGCCAGTGGGGAAAGTCTTTTAATTAGTTTTTATTTTTGGGGTGTTTTTTAGGTTCTGATTTCATAACCTATTCTTCTCTATACTATTTGTGCTTCTCCACTTCTCTCTTTTAACATAAATTTTAAAAATATTAATTAAAAAAAATACTAGGTTCATTTTTGTCATCCCATAACTTAGAAAAAGAGCAAGTAATTTAGGTTATGGGTTGCTAATCAAAAACCTAAAAAAACCAAGTATCCTAGGTTATGGGTTGTCAGCTCAGAACCTAAAAAATCTCGAAAAAATTAAAAAACTCATGTGGCGGAGTGGTTAAGCCGCCCTCTACGTGAAGCCCGAGAGATCAGTTTTTAGAATTATTTTTTGGAGGATGTGTGTTATTCAAATTTAAACCCAAAAAATGGTTTTTTTTTTTTTAAATGCCTTTTAAAAACTAAAAGATATTTAGGCAAGTAATTATTCCAAAAAATATGACTAATTTCGCAACAAAATTACTCATTACTGACAACGCAAGAGAAGTCAAAAAATACTAAATATTAAATAGTTTTAGTATTGGGATCGATATCGTCCATTTCGTCGAGATATACAAGACGTATTCTATCACAACTAGTTCCTACCAAGACAAAAAGTACAACACCAATAAATCCATTAGAGAGTATTTATAAAATGGTTTTGTGCAGTCTCATATCAGTTATAGAACTAATTCCTATGATCATGAAACCCATATGTGATACGAGAATACTTTTTTTTTTAAAATTGTGTTAACCTATAAAGATTGAAATTGCATAGATTATTAAATAAAAAAAATAAATAAAAGGCAACAATGAATTCAGCGGTGGACGCAAGATATTTTTCCAGTATGGGCGTAAATGAAATAAGAAAAAAGAGAAAACAAAAGGAAAAAAATGTTACACCCAAGACTTAAACTTGTAACCTTTAATAACATATTTTATAAGTTACCACTTGAGCTAGAGCTCTAAAGTATTTTTATTCTAATAAAAATAATCTAAAAGGAAAAGTGTAGGTCACCTAGAGGGAGGATGAATAGATACTAGTTAATCAAATGCAAAACTAATGAGGAATTAAAACTAATTATGCAATTTAAAAATTATTATACTACACACAACGTATAACATAAGAGTGTAGCCGAATTCCCGGTGAAGGGCTCTGAACTATCTTCTCAAGATTCCTCTAAATTAAGAGTTTAGATGCTACTATGACTCTCTTGGTTGAACAAGTGTGATCAAACAATTCAAGCATATATCAATTAAGCATAAGATATATCAAGCATACAAAGAGATAAACAATAAAAGCATGCAAGATATATAAAAGGAGTGGAACACTTGTGATAACTTCTCTTGATCACAAAAATAACTCTTACTAACAAAGCTCCTATAAAAAAAATATGACAATGAAAAGCTCAAGCTTATGTGAGAAAAACTTGGATAGATTTGGAGGTGAAAAACTCAAGAAAGCTTTTGATAAAATCAAGAGATTCACTCTTGAAAAACTCTATTTCATTTGGAAATGAAATCTCTAAAAACTTATTGAAAAACTTCTGTGGAAGATAAAAAAAATAGCTCTAGAAAACTTTCCTAAAAATCTTAACCAAAACTAGCCCAAAACCCCAATTTATATAGGCTGTCAAAAACTAGCTGTTGGGGCCAGATTGCCCAGCCGATCGACTAGTCGGTCGACCGGCCAAGATCATTTTTATGACAGTTGGGGTTGCCGGTCGACCGCCCGATCGACTGCACTCAGGTCTTGATTTATCGATCGACAGGTTGGTCGACCGAGGTAAGAACCAGAGTGCTCTGCTATCTGGCCGGTCGACCGGGGCCAGATTCAGAGAGTAAACTTTCTGGATCAGTTAACCGCCCGATCGACCGGCCCTCAAGCTAGGGCTTATGCATGTCTCTGTGCACATTGGTCGACCGCTTGGTCGACTGACTTCTGGTCCGGTCGACCGCCAGAAGCCCAGGTCAGGGTTTTAGGGATTAAAACTTAGTCTTTTAAAATCCTATAAAATCCCATAAAATCACTTAAAATTCACAAAAAATAAGTTCATTGAAATACTTTGAAATTCAAATATATGTGATAAAAAATCAACACATATTACAAACATACTGAACTATTTTTGCGACTTTGAAATTTAGCTTTAAACTAGAAACCGTATTTTCAAAATCAATCTTTAATTTGAAAAATGATTTTTTCAAAACTTGTTCAAATATAAAAATAAGATATTAAAACTCATTTGAAGTATAGTGTGTATGGATATGATCCAATACACATATAAGATAAAATATCTATGTTTTTTGACAAGTATGCTCTGAACAAAGTTTGACTTAAACAAAACTTAAACACATGATAAAGAAACATCAAATAAGTTTTTCTAAACATTTGAACCAACAATGTATATGGATGAAATCCAATATACATATAAAATATGTAAACTTGTTTTGATGAACTCTATTCATGAAACAAATAAATATGTTCTTCAAAGCTCAAAACCAAAACGGTATTTTCTAAAATTAAAACTATTATTATGAAAACACATATAAATTTTATGTGTGTATATGAGATTGAGTAATCCATAACTAATCTATCCTTTACATTTTATCTAAAACACAATCTTAAAACTTATAAAACTAAACTCAAGTCTTGAAAATTTTCTCTAGAAAATCTTCTTCTCCATCTTGACTTGGTCTAAAATTTTGATCCATAAGCTAGACTCCTCTTAAGTACTTAATGCGATCTTGATGCGCGAGCTCTTGAATCAATACGTGCTAGCTTCAAAATTTGATTTCGAATCTTTTGTTGAAGCTAAACACCGACTAAGATCTTGATCAAATATCTAAAACTAAATAAGCACAAGATCAATAGTAATATAACTACATGAGTTAATCATCATCAAAACTAGAGTGATGAGCCTTTAGGACAACAATCTCCTCCTTTTTGATGATGACAAAACTCATTGAGTTATATATGCATGGATTAAAGATAAGCCTCATAGAAGCTCCCCCTTAATTCATGCATAGCAAATAAACATAAAGATATTCAATGAAGTGCATAAACTAAACATAAATATATATGCATAAACAAAGATAAACATGCATATACAAATTCTCTAAATTCTTCTCCCCCTTTTTCTCAATTCATCAACAAAGGGGTGAAAACAAACAAATTACAAAGTATGTATACGCGATATAAATTCATGAAGAGGAAAGACGTTAAGTTAACTCCCCTTGCATACATGCATTATATGGAGAAGAGTTGACTAGACCCTAACCCATATAAAGCATAATATACAATGTATAAGCGAAAATGTTAAGCCCCTTACACACGTGTGTCATATAAAGAAGAGAGATTAAGCTCCCCAATATGTAAAATACACTCAACATGAATCTATATATAGAGGAGATGTTAAGCTCCCCTTGCATATAGGAAATATATATCAAACAAATTTTGAAAAATTTTGAAATTATTTTTAAAACAAAATTTGAAATTTCTTGAAGTCAACAAAATAAATTATGATACCAATGAAATCAAATTGTAGTTGACAAAACAAATGTTGGCACCACTTGTAAATAAATAAAAATTTTAAGATACCAATAGTAGATTTTGATACCAATTAAAGGTGTAACATGAAGTACATCTTGATACCATAAAAACACCAATTAAAATTAATGTATAAGTTTGTAAAGATGCCAATTAACATTTAGAATTAAATCAAGTTTAACATAAAAAGTTTGTGTTATAAAATATGTGGCATTGTAAAATAAGCACAATCTAAATCATATACATGTATGTATGAAAATAAAAATACCATTTGAATTTTGGTGCATACACACATAGAAAAATAGTATGAGTATACAAGAAGGAAATACCATGAAAATTATGTGTATAACTCATATCATCCACCTTTATCATGCACATATTTAATAGATTTTCAATAAGATACACAAGGCATGGTCGCCCAACCAACCGCCCTTTGGTTGGTAGGGGTGTTTAAAAATATGATTTGAAAATATTTAACATATTTGAAAACTCTACCAATTTAAGAATATGAAACTAGTTTTATGATAATTTTGAAAAATAGTACAAAATCATTCAAGTAAGGAATAAAAATAAATATATATCCATAAAACATGTATATCACACAAGAGTTGTCACTCAAATTCTATAAAGCTCAAAAATGTGCTCATGAAACAAAGTCATGAGTAAACATAAAAGTGAGTGTATAAGAATCATGTGAACAATAAATTCATGAAATAAACAATAAAGCTCAAAGTATCAAAACATATGAAAATCATAAAAATTTATTTTTCATTAAAACTAATATTTTCATCAAAATTAAATAAACTTCAAGGTATATATATGTTTTGTCGAAACTAAAAGTATACATACATATCCCAAACACATATGAGTCCTTAATAGAATTTTGCATGAAGGCAAGTGACTCAAGCTTATACATATGTATCTATTAGTTTTAGACAAAAATAACATATACATGAAGCTAAACATGTATAAGAATTAGAAAATAAGTATAAATGAAATAATCATCAAAACTAAGTTATATAAGTACTGTCCGGAGGCCTTCCTCTCTAGTTTTGATGATGATTAACTCATGTAGTTATGTTTACTAATAATCTTGTGATTTTAGTTACAGATCATTGATCAAGATAGTAGTTGGTGATTGCTTTAAAAAGAGGAGTTTGGAAGCCTTCACTTGGTGATTCCCGTGCCCGAGCATCAAGATCATTCCTTTGCACTCGGTGGATCACGTTTGGGATCAAGTCGACTTGAAGATGGAAGATCATCAAGAAGACTTAGGTATCCTAGTTTAGTTTAGTGTATTTTTGATCCATTTGTAAAGCTTAGTATAGTTGATATGCTCAAGTGCACAACACATACGTTTTTATGTTTGGATATTGGTTTTTCGGTTTTTAGTTTAACCGATATTTGTTTTCATGAATAGATTGATCAAAACAAGTTTAAATAGTTTATATGTATAATAGATGTATTCTAGTTATACATGCATGCTTAAACTTCCTATACAAACTTATTTTGACTTTCCTATTCATGTATTGAAAAATCTAAGTTTGATAAAATACAAGTTTTGGTAAAAATGTTAAAACACAAAAATAATTTCATATGCTTGATATTTGAGTTAAAATATTTATCACAAGTTTATATATCAATGCAAAATAGTATAACTATTTTTGGGGATTTTCAGAAGAGATAAAAGATTTTTTTAGAAATATTTTTAACATGTTTTTCTGACCCAGAACAGTGACTGACAGGCCAAGTCGGCCGACCGCTCGGTCGACCGTACCAAGGGCCGGTCGACCCTGCGGTCGACCGACGTGTACAGAGCTGTGCACGTCTGGCAGCACAGTGAGCCGGCCGGCCGACCGGCCGACCGGACCAGAGAGCTTTGCTCTCTGTATCTGGACGGTCGGCCGAGCGGTTGACTGGATGCCCCAACGGTCATATTTCTGACCGTTGGCGGTCGACCGGGCGGTCGACCGCAAGCCTGTCAGGCTGTCAGATCAGCCTAACGGCTAGTTTTCTGTTTGGCCTATATAAACCCCATTTCTTTGGGATTTTGGCTAAGATTTTCTGAGCTAATTTTTCCCCATTCTCTGATTTTAAAAACAAGTTTTTAAAAGTGTTTAAGAGCTTAATGATTTCATCTTTATTGTTTTCAAGGGTTTGAAAAATTCAAAGAAAAATAGGTTTTTGGGATATTGCTTTAGATCTTCATTTCTATTATATTGCAAGTGTTTTCCCAAGGATTTTTCTTTGTTATTTGATTTCCAAAACACCTTGATTTCCACACTTGAGCTATCATCTATCCTAATCTATTAGGATCTTGTTTTGTGGAAAAAGAGAGATTGTTTGTGGTTGAAAGAAACCACTAGTTGTACACCCTTGCTTTTGTTGTATCCCTCTTTGGTAGAGGTTGATTGGGTGATTGGTTTGCTCTCTCTTTGGTAGAGGTTGAGTTAGTTGGTTTGCTCCCTCTAGTGAGACGTGGAGTTTGGTTTGTAAACCCTCTTCGGTAGAGGTGTTGGTTGTTGTTTGGTTACGGGCCTACCCCTCGGTTGTGAGGCGGTGTTTGAGAGAGGAGTTTGGTACTCTCTTGTTGTAAAAATCCTTCTCGGTGAAGGTTCCCTCGGTGGGAGTCCTCGGTGGACAAGATAGTGGATTAGAAATCCTTCTCGGTGAAGGCGGGGACGTAGAGCTAAGGGCTCGAACCTCAAAACATATCATTGTGTTTGCGTTTGATCCATTGTCTCCTAACTCTCTCTCTTTATTTTGTGCAAAGCATCATTCATAGCATCATATCATATTTGCTTGTGTTGCCTTGCATTGTTTCATATTGTTCATTCTTATATGCTTGGCTTGCTTGTGTGTGTGCCTCACTTATACTTAACCACAAGAGCTTCATATAGCACCTCAACCCATATCTAGGGGAATCAAGAGGAGTTAGTCCAGAGCCCTTCACGGGAAATTCGGCTACACTTGTGTGTTGTATTAAGTGTGATTGCAATATTTGTTTAAGCTTCTGAATTTAGCGCATTTAGTTTCTAGATTAGCACTTACACCTATTCACCCCCCTCTAGGTGTTTTACAAGTACATGTAATGAGTACAAATGAGCAATGAAGTAAAAACACATAATAATCAAGTATACCTCACTACTTGTACAAGTATAAACACAAGTTTTAACGAAAACTACATCTAAACAAGTAATCACCACTACATAGTAGTTAAACTATTGTAAGAACACAAAATATGAATCCATATGAATATTAGTGTATCTCAAAAACTATCTATGTATATCACTTGCCTAATAATATTGCATTTAACATAATGAGCATTAAAATCAAAACATGCAAAAAAAATCATTAATGTAAGAGCATTTAAACTAAAATAGGAGTTTAGAGATAGTTACCAAATCATATGAACTATTCTCTAGATCTCCAAACCATGATGGTCCTCCCACCAACCATCTTTGATAGTGATGCATCAATTTGGTATATCCATCTAGCTCCACATGCATCCACTATCAAGACACCAACCCTCTTACGTTTTGTTAAAGTCCACACCTACATCAAACACAAGAGGTGAGAATTTTGGTACCCATATCTTTTTCGGTTCATGGGGGTGAACATTATAAGGAACCCAAACACTTTTATTTATAAAATTTAAATGATCTATTCTATCAAAACAAAATTTTACTAAATGGCCTTTGCGGCTGCAATGTGTATATTTGTATACTCTAGCATACATGTGAGTGGGTGAGTATGGTGTGCACGTGTATGCCATGGGGTTCGTGCATGAACATATGAAATTTGTTTCTTGCGAAACATAAATTCCAACCTATTATGAATAAATGCACAATTGCTCAAATTTGAGCTCAAATAATTAATTCTCTTTTTCAAAACATGAATCTCATTTTTATCAAAAGAAGGAGCAACATTGTTAGCATGAGAGACATGACAAGAACGAGATTCAAAATTATTTTTCTTTTTAGAAATATTTTATTTTTCTTTTAAAATAATTTTCTTTTTCAAAGAGTTATTTTCCTTTAAAGCAATCTCCTTTTCTATTTCAATCAAAATAACTTGGTTTTTCAAAACTTCATTTTCTTTTGAAATAATTTTAAATTTATTTTTAAAAGAATCTTTTTCTTTTGAAACTAAATCATTTTTGTTTTTCAAACTTTTGTTTTCTATTTTTAACAATTTATACTTTTTAAGAAGTTGTTGACAAAATAAAGTAAGCTCATTATATGGCAAGTCAACATCTTCATCATGCTCGGATTCGGAATTTACCTCAAGGGGGTCATTCCCTGAACCATGTAGCACATGTTGGAAGTAGCACTTTCATCATCCGAGTTACCCCCCATGTAGTATTGCTTTTGTTCACCAAGGGAGATAAGCGTGTTCCATACTACAAAAGCCGAATTAAAGTTAGCAACCCTAGATAAATATTCATCATTTAGAGTACTCTTTAATGCATGGATAGCTTTTGCATTAGCCTTAAGGTTTTTGCCATTTACAAAATATGAATCTTTAATAGTGGCAAAATAAATATAAATCCCTAGGGCTTTTAGATACATGGACTTCTTAACTTTTCAAGTTTAAGATATTAAGAATGTCAAACACAGAAGGTGTCATGAAATCCATGAGCGTGTGTTCAAATATAGTGATTAGCTAAAATGAGGATCTTTAACTCAAGATTGTTAGACTCAAATCAAGAGCACCAAGCTCTGATACCAATTATAGGTCACCTAGAGGGGAGTGAATAGGTGACTAGCTAATCAAATGTAAAACTAATGAGAAATTACAAATCTAAAAACTATTATACTACACACAATGTATAAGATAAGAGTGTAGCCGAATTCCTGGTGAAGGGCTCTGGACTATCTCCTCAAGATTCCTCTTGATTAAGAGTTGAGGTGCCACTATGACTCTCTTTGTTGAATACAAGTGTGAGCAAATAATCCCAAGCATATATCAATTAAGCACAAGATATATCAAGCATATAAAGAGATAAACAATATAAACATGCAAGATATATAAACACAAGTGAGAGAGAGATGAGCAATCACAAACACGGGAGAATTATTTCATGGTTCGAACACACTTGCTCTACGTCCCCGCCTTCAATACTATGAAGGATTTTCACTAGAATCGATCCCGCAAGATCATTTGGTACCGCAACACCTACAACAAGCTTCCTCAAGAACTCTTGGACCCACAAGTCCCTCACATGTTCCCGCAATAACAACACATGCAAGACACTAGCTTGCCGAGGCCGCACCTCTTACAACTCCTCAATACAAGAGGGTGGAATACTTGTGATCACTTCTCTTGATCACAAAAATAACTCTCACTAACAAAGCTCCTATAACATAGATATGGAAATAAAAAACTCAAGCTTGTGTGAGAAAAACTTGGATAGATTTAGAGGTGAAAAACTCAAGAAAGCTTTTGATAAAATCAAGAGATTCACTCTTGAAAAACTCCTTTTCATTTGAAAATGAAAACTCCAAAAACATGTTGAAAAACTTCTGTAGAAGATAAGAAAATAGCTCTAGAAAACTCTCTCAAAAATCTTAACTAAAACTGGCCCAAAACTTCAATTTATATAGGCTGTCAAAAACTGGCCATTGGGCCAGATTGGTCTGTCAGTCGATCGGCCAGTCGACCAGCCAACAGTCATTTTTATGACCGTTGGGGTTACCGGTCGACCTCCTGGTAGATCGTACCTAGTTCTTGACCTGTCGGTCGACCAAGACAAGAACTAGAGAGCTCTGCTTTCTTGCATGTTGACCGCTCGGTCGACCGGGGCGAGATCCAGAGAGTAAACTCTTGGTCTACTGGCCCTCAAGCCAGGGCTTGTGCATATCCGTGTGCACATCAGTCGACCACTCGATCGACCGATTTCTGGTCCGGTCGACCGGTTGGTCGACCTCTAGAAGCCCAGGTCAGGGTTTTAGGGATTAAAACTTGGTCTTTTAAAATCCTATAAAATCTCATAAAATCACATAAAATCCACAAAATATAAGTTCATTGAAATACTTTGAAATTCAAATATGTGTGATAAAAATCAACACATATTACAAACATATTGAACTATTTTTGCGACTTTGAAATTTAACCTTAAACCAGAAACCGTATTTTTCAAAATCAATCTTCAATTGAAAAATGATTTTTTCAAAACTTGTTCAAATACAAAAATATGATATTAAAACTCATTTGAAGCATAGTGTGTATGGATATGATCCAATACACATATAGGATGAAATATCTATGTTTTTTGACAATTAAGCTCTGAACAAAGTTTTGATTTAAACAAAATTTAAACACATGATATAGAAACATCAAATAAGTTTTTCTAAACATTTGAACCAATAATGTATATGGATGAAATTCAATATACATATAAAATATGTAAACTTGTTTTGATGAACTCTGTTCATGAAACCAATAAATATATTCTTCAAAGCACAAAATCAAAACGGTATTTTCTAAAATCAAAACTATTCTTATGAAAACACATAAATTTTGTGTGTGTATATGAGCTTGAGCAATCCACAAATAATCTATCATTTATATTTTATCTAAAACACAATCTTAAAACTTATAAAACTAGACTCAAGTCTTGAAAATTTTCTCTTGAAAATCTTCTTCTCCATCTTGACTTGGTCCAAAACTTCGATCCATGAGCTAAACTCCTCTTAAGTACTTGATGTGATCGTGATGCGCGAGCTCTTGAATCAACACGTACTGGCTTCAAAATTTGACTTCGAATCTTTTGTTGAAGTTAAACACCGACTAAGATCTTGATCAATATCTGAAACTAAATAAACACAAGATCATTAGTATTATAACTACATGAGTAAATCATCATCAAACTAGAGTGATAGGCCTTTGGGCCAACAAAGAGATCATGTAACAATCCTAGTAACATTAGTCCTCGATCCACATAATAATATCCGGATTTTTGCTAAATGTTTATAACATCTCTTCTGTAATTACTACAGTGTACTATAATATAATTATACAATTTTGGTCACAACTGACCTACTTATCACATCCTCGAGAGCACCCCTCTCGACATCCTCAATCAAAGCATAGAAAATGATCTCCATCACCAAACTCAAAATAACACCTATAACCACGCATATATCTCATATTATACAATGATCAAACTATCTAGCTCACAAGTTTAACACATATTACATAGTATACATTGTTGGCCCAAAGGCCATTGGCCCTAATTTTGATAATAATAAAAAATATGTAGTTATGTTTTTAACAATTTCGTTTAGCAAAATTTCAGATTAATGCTTTGTTGCATTTCGGCTCCATCATAAGACTCACATGTTTGGAAGCCAAGAACATATCGATTGCAGAGCCTAAGCACATAGAAGAGCTCAAGGATTAAGTTTGTAAGAGAAGACTATACAAGATTTGTATTTTTACTTTTTGCTTTTTAGATAGGATTTATAGTCGTTTGTTAAAACCAAGATGATATAGATTGATAGTTCTTTTGGGATTGACACACGCGCGCGCGCGCACACACACACACACATCTTTCATACTCCTAAGTGTTTTAAAAGAGTTCAAAACATTTCTCTTTTTTGTTTTCAAGATCGAATTTCGAAAAAATGAGTTCCAGAAAAATCAGTTTTTGATTTAGAAAAGTGTTTTTACAAAATATAGTTTAACTTTATTTTGTGTTGATCTATGATCACACACTGGTTCTATCAAGTCTCTAGAACTCTATTTTGTGTTTAAAGATAAAAGTTTATTTTGTCAGAAAAAGATTGGTTTCAAAAAGATCTCCATAACAAGCTTTTGGCCCAAGGTCGATCGACCGACCGATCGACCGTAGGCAAAGCAGATTTGCTCTGTCGGTCGGTCGAGCGGTCGACCGACATGAACCAAAGTGCATTGTCTGCATTTCGGTCGATCGTGCGATCGACTGATTGTAAGAGCCTTGCTCTCGGTTGGGCTCGGTCGACCACCCCGGTCGACCGACAGAGAGCTTTGCTCTCTAGTTGGGAAAAACGGTCGACCGACGGTCGACCGCTATCTCCAACGGTCGAAAATCCGACCATTGGCGGTCGACCAGCTGGTCGACCGACAAAAGAATTTCCTTATGATTTTTTCCGAATGACTATATCCTAGTTTATCTTTTTTTGGGTCTTTTCCCAATGACTCTTTTGGGTTTTCTCCTCATGTTTTCATTTTCTATAAATAATGGGACTGTAGAAAACTGAAGAACAAGTTTTAAGAAGTTTGAAATTTTTTTTGCAAGTTTACAAGAAGATTTAATCAAGTTCTAGTCTTTTTCTTAAAAGATTTTCTTTTGAGTCAAAATTTCACATTCTTGTTTTTAGCTTGAGCCTTCCCTCTACATCTTTACAAGCTATTTTCAGTAAACAAACTCAAAGAGTTTCACCTTCTTATCTTGGTTATAAGATTGTACTTGTGAGTCATTTGTGATCAAGTGAAGATCACCTATTTTCTTCTATTGTGAAGTTATAGAGGTTGCGGCCTCAAGTGAGCTAGTGAGTTCCGTTGCTGGAGTTGCGACACCGCGAATGAGGAATTATGAGCCCATTAAGTTTTGGTGAGAACTTATAACGGTTGATGATCTAGTGAGATAGGTCATAGTGAAAATCCTTCATAGTGTTGAAGGAGGGACGTAGAGAGTAGTTCAAATCTCGAAACATATCATTGTGTTTGCGATTGCTTACTCTTTCTCTCTTCACTCTACTCTCTCTTTACTTACTTGCACACTTAAATTGTTTACTTATTTGTAAGTATTTCTTGTGTTGTGATTGGTATTTAATAGGTTGCTAGTAAGTAAATTTTTATTCCGCATTATTTGTCATTTAGTATAGCCATCACCTCTTTACCCCCTTCTAGGTGATTTACAATTGGTGAGCCTAACCCTAGTTTTGGTTTAACCACATTAGAGAGATCCTTTCATTTGGCTATATTCATTTGTTGCATTTGTTATTTGTTTGTGCACTTATACTTGTTTTCATAGCATCACACGACTTCTCTAGCATCATGTCCCCACTCAAATTTGATGGGTTGAACTTTCCTATTTAGAAGGTCAAGATGAACCTATTCCTTAAGTTTCTAGGAGTTGGTGTTGCCAAGGCCATTTCCAAAAAATTTATTGAACCTCACGGTGTTAAGGATACATGGTCTGAAGCAACCGTTAAGGACTATGGGGCCAATGCTAAAGCCCAATATGCAATTACACAAGTATTAAATGATGATGATCTTTCTCGTGTAATTAATTGCAAATTTGCTTATGACGTTTGAAACGATTTAATCATTACTCATGAGGAGATGTCGCAATTCAAGAGATCTAAAGTTGACTTGCTTCGTTCTCAATATGAGAATTTTTACATGCTTGAAAATGAAAGTATTGATGAGATGCTTACTCGGTTCACTAAGATTACTAATGGATCTTCTTTATGTGACATCATTGACAATAACTAAAAGATTCATAAGGTCATTAGAGCTCTCCCCAAAGCTTGGGAAGTCAAAGAGACAACCCTTAAGAAGCTTAACGATAGAGAGGAGATGGACTTCTCCCGCTTCATTGGAAATCTCCAAATTCATGAGATGAAAATGAAGGTGAGAGAAGAAAGGGAGACTCCAAAGAAGAAAGTAATAGCTTTCAAGGCTACTCCCTCATCCTTTGAAGAAGAAGAATCATCAGAAGACGGTGATAAGGACGTTGCTATGCTCATTCGAAGAGTGGGCAAGATGTTTTATAAAAAGGAAAGACAAAGCAACTTCCGAAGAGGAAGACATCAAGGGAGATTTGAAAAGAAAAAGGAGGAGATGGGTCTTTACTTTCATTGCAAGAAGACTGGACATCTAATTGCGGATTGCCCCTCACTTCAAGCCACTACCTTCAAGAATGTGCATAATAAGAAGAAGGTGATGGCAGCCACTTGGGATGATTGGGAAACAGATTCCGAAGAGGAAATTTGACATGACAAACGGAGAGGAGACTTCCATGATAAATCTTGAAATCTCTTTAGAAGATAATGATTTAATTATGGATGAACTTGCACAATTTTTTGAAGAATTATTAAATAGATATGAAATTTCTCTTGTACAAAATAAAAAATTGAAAATGGAAAATGACTTTTTAAAAAATAAGCTAGAAATTATTTTTAAAGAGAAAAATGATTTATCTATTTTTTTGAGAAAATGAAAAAAGATTTTGATAAATACAAACTTGTTTGTAAGGATAAAAACCCTAATATTGCTTATAACAAAAATGAATTTTTGGATATCCAAAAACAAATTGATGTTTTGGATACCACTTTGAAAAGTGTGTATTTGACATGAACAAATTTGCTTCTATGTTTCTAAAGAAAAAACCCAAAGGAAACATACACCTCATTCATCTCACACACATCATGAAAAACACGAACAACATGCACATACACATCAACGTAAGCATACTTTCATGTATGACAAAGTGTACACATGTGTATTGCGGCCGCAAAGGCCATTTAGCAAAATTTTATTGTGCTAAGTTAAACATGTTAAATAAAAATGTTTGGCTTCGAGAAAGTACTAACCCTATAAGACCCAAAAAGATTTGGGTACCAAAGAACACACCAAACTTGATTGATGTAGGTGTGTCATCCTCCTCCAAGACATAGGGAGAGATGATGTCTTGGTGGTGGATGCATTGGAGCTTAAAGGATCAACCATCATATTGCATCGCTATCAAGAAGCATCTATTTTTGAGATTGCCTATGATTTGATAAATTATCTATTTGAAAATTTCATTTCTAATTAGATCTGTATATGCTTAAGATTAGCTAGCTTTTCTTTTGTGTTAATATGCTTTAGTTATGTATACATGATTTTTTTTGTTACTTTTATGACTTACTTATATTTGAGCTAGTCCGTTAACATTACTTTTGCTCTTTACTAGCCCATGAATTGCTTGCCCATGTTTATAGTAGTTTCCCATGCTCACTTGGTTGATGAATATCTTTGCATGTATGTATACATAGATTAATTTATTTGCTCATATACATATATGTATATTTTGTTTGTATATCTATCTTGTGGTTCGGTATCCTATTTAAATCATATTTAAGCAATAAATCAAGATAACAAATGCGCGCTTCAACTCTAATCTAGAGGAATGACGAGGAGAAGTCCAGAACCCGTTAAGGGTATTCGGCTTCAATATCTTATTTTTTAATTGCTTAATATATGATTTAATCATTGAAAATTATATTTCTAATATAATAAAAAAATGTTTTGATATCATTTTCTTGTGTTTTCATGCCTATAAGATTTTTAATGTTATTTCTCTGGTTCATGTCTAAAAATATCCAAGTAAAAATATTTTTCAAAAGCCTTTAATTCATATTTTTAAAACTGTTTTTTGGGCAGTCACGGTCGACCGAGTTAACCTGATATAGGTCCGGTCAACTGGGTGGTCGACCGAGAAAACCTGAAATACCAAAAAAAAAAAAAAAAATTGGCCTAAGCCGATCGACCGACCGATCGACCGATTGTATCCGAGATGCTCTCGGTTGGACCCCGGTCGACAGGGCGGTCGACAGAGAGTTGGGTCTGCTGTTTTTTCACCGATTTGAAAAACCTTAAAATCCCAACTCTCTCTCATTTTTCTCTTCTCCACCGACTCTATCCTTTTCCCCTCCCTATTTTCCTTCTTCCTATCTCTCCCAAAATCCTTTTCAAACTCAAATTAAACTCTAAAATTTGTTAGATCTCTCTTTAAAATTCAGATTCGTCTGTTTTTAAGGAGAAATTTTAGGTTCTTCAAGGTATAATTCCTAATCTCTCAAAACTTTTTTATTTCATAATTTTTTCTAGAAATCTTTCTAAAATTCGTGCCAAACTCTTGTCTATCATCTTCCTATCTTTATTATGTCAAAGAGGCTTAGATCTGAGAAGGGTAAACAACCCAAATCATCATCAAACCCCTTTGTTTCTTAGAATGCATCTCATAGATTTTCTGTGATCCATAATAAACATGTAATTTCTAGTAGAACTGTTGTGCTTGCTGATTTTAAACACTTGAATTTAGCAAATATTTTGAACACAAGCTCTCTTGAATACCTAGTCACCATTAAGGAACCCGTCTACCCTGAGCTTGTGTATTATTTCTACTATAATCTGACTTTTCAAAATAATCATGTCAGGTAGGGTTCTGGGCAAGGACATTAACATTTCTTTAGATCTATTTGCCCATCTGCTACATCTCTCCTGTGAGGGTGTAGATATATATAATGTTGACATACATGATTTTGAATATTCTGACGGTAAATCTGCCCTCACCGCATCTCTCCTACTTCACGATGATGATAACCCTGCTTTAGTTAGAAACGAGGAGGTGAAGTATTACACATTCACATACCAGGTCCTAGCTAAAATAGTGTTCTATAATCTCCTGTCAAAATCAGGAGAACATAGTCGTGCACGGGGTCTCCCCTCTTAATCTATTGCTTTCTGAAAGGCATTAGGGTTAACATTCCTAAGATCATCATCGACTTCATGATTTCTGAGCACCTCCTAATCCCAAACCAATATTTACCATTTGGGATGCTCATTACCTAACTCCTCAAACAATTAAAATTTGATCTTTCTGCTGAACGGTCCATCGAACTGTCTGTTGATATCAATAACACTCTCCTAAAGAGGATGCGTGCTAGGGAGCGCACTCATGCTCTTAAGCCCCCTCTTATCATTCCTGATGTAGCCCCTGGATTCTCTTCATCCTCCTCAGCCTCTGTCGACCCATACTCAGCTCTCTCTGCTCAGCTTCATGAGCATGATCTGAAGATGACGCAAATTTTGAAAGGATGGAGCACAGAGTTCAGAATGACCTGAATATATCTGCTCATCTATTCGCATCTCCAAACATGCGTCAATGAGACCTATAGTAGGAACGCTTGGCCTGTTCCACTTTCGAGAGGCCACGCGCAGCCCCTTCCTACATCAGGTCCTCTGTTTGATACTTGGGTACCTCCTCCAGCTCCTTCCGAGGCTCCAGCTCCTCCTGAAGATCCAGACTTTCTGAAAGAGTGACCCCTTTTGTGTTGATAACAAAAAGGGGGAGAGAGATTTTGTGGAGTTATCTAGGAGTTTTTATTTTCATGTCTTTATTTACGTACTCTTTTATTTGGACATATATCTGGTGTTTTGAACATATGTTTTTACATTGTAGTACTTACTTTGTGGTATGAAACTTGTTTTGAGGTTGACATGAACCTTTGTATGGACAAATTTCTTTTATGATATCACTATTATCTTTGGAAAGTTATATATCTCTTTGTATGGTTGATATTTGATACATATCTTTTATGTGTGTATGTGGTGTGTTTGTGTTCTTGAAGTATCCTTTGTAAACTAACAATTTACCACCTGTGTTGGAGGTTATTGGTTGATTGGAGGAAACCGTTTGTGTATACACCTTTGTAATTTTGCATTTTTGGTATCATAGATGGTTTGCATAGAGTTTGATTGATATATCTTATCTATATGATGCATCTTGCCTATATGTCACATTTTGATATATGCATGTGTTTAGGGGGAGCTTCGCTTGAAGTCTCTTCTTAAATTATTTGTGATAACTTGAAATCATCAAAAAGGGGGAGATTGTTGGCCCAAAGGACATTAGCCCTAATTTTTATAATAATAAAACATATGTAGTTATGTTTTTAACAATTTCGTTTAGCAAAGTTTCAGGTTAACTCTCTGTTGCATTTCAGCTCTATCACAAGAGTCACACGTTTGGAAGCCAAGAACATGTCGATTCCAGAGCCTAAGCACATAGAAGAGCTCAAGAATCAAGTTCGCAAGAGAAGACTATACAAGATTTGTATTTTTTACTTTTTGCTTTTTAGATAGGATTTATAGTCATTTGTTAAAATTAAAATGATATAGGTTGATAGCTCTTTTGGGCTTGACACACACACACACACACACACACACACACACACACACATCTTTCATACTCCTAAGTGTTTTAAAAGAGTTCCATTTTCAAGATCGAGTTTTGACAAAACGAGTTTCGGAAAAACCGGCTTTGACTTAGAAAAGTGTTTTTACAAAATATAGTTCTAACTTTGTTTTGTGTTGATCCATGATCACACATTAGTTCTATCAAGTCTCTAGAACTCTATTTTGTGTTTAAAAATCAAAGTTTATGTCGAAAAATGATTGATTTCAAAAAGATCTCCATAACAAGCTTTTGGCCCAAGGTCAGTCGACCGATCGGTCGACCGTAGCCAGAGCAGATTTGTTCTGTCGGTCGACCGACATGCACCAAAGTGACATGCACCAAAGTGTATTGTGTGCACTTCGGTCGACCGTGTGGTCGACCGACTGCAAAAGCCTTGCTCTCGGTTGCGCTCGGTCAATCGCCCCTGTTGACCGCTATCCCCAATGGAAATCCGACCATTGGGGGTCGACCGGCTGGTCGACCAACAGAAGGATTTCCTTCTGATTTTTTCCCAATGGCTATATTTCAGTTTGTCTTTTTCTGGGTCTTTTCCTAACGACTTTTTTGGGTTTTCTCCTCATGTTTTCATCCCCTATAAATAGTGGGACTGTAGAAAAACCCAAGAACAAATTTTAAGAAGTTTGAAAAAGATTTTGCAAGTTTACAAGAAGATTTAATCAAGTTTTATTCTTTTTCTTAAAAGAATTTCTTTTGAGCTAAAATTCCACATTCCTGCTTTTAGCTTGAGCCTTCCCTCTACATCTTTACAAGCTATTTTCACTAAACAATCTCAAAGAGTTTCACCTCCTTATCTTGTTATAGGACTGTGCTTGTGAGCCATTTGTGATCAAGTGAAGATCACCTATTTCCTTCTATTGTGAAGTTGTAGAGGTTGCAAGCTCAAGTGAGCTAGTGAGCTCTGTTGCTGGTGTTGCGGCACCTTAAGAGAGGATTTGTGAGTCTATTGAGTTCTAGTGAGAACTTGTAACGGTTGACGATCTAGTAAGATCGGTCATAGTGAAAATCCTTCATAGTGTTGAAGGCGGGGACGTAGAGCAGTGCTCGAACTGTAAGTACACCTAGAGGGAGTGAATAGGTGTACGGCTAATCTAATGAACAAAATGCGGAAATTAAAAACTAAGGCAACACACTTAATGTAATCAACGAGTGTAGCCGAATTCCCGGTGAAGGGCTCTGGACTAACTCCTCTTGATTCCTCTGAATAAGAGTTGAGGTGCTATATGAAGCTTTCGTGGTTAAACACAAGTGAGGCACACACAAATAACACAAGCATATATATGATATGGCAATATGAATAGATGCACAAAGTAATAGGGAGAGTTTAGAGTCAATGGATCAAACGCAAACACCGAGATTTGTTTCGAGGTTCGAGCACCCAGCTTTACGTCCCCGCCTTCACAGAGAAGGATTTCCACTAACTTGTCCACACAAGACTCCCACACAGGGAACTTCCACTGAGGATTTGGGGCAATACAACCGGGAGTACATAACTCCTCTCTCAATTACAAACACAACCTCTACACTTAGAGGCTAGGCACAAAGCCACCAATATCAACCTCACAAATGAGGCATAGGCACAAAGCCAAACACCAATCAACCTCTCACTAGAGGGATAGGGCACAAAGCCACCACTCCAAAATCAACCTCTACACAAGAGGGATAACACAAAGTAGGAGGGTTTACAACTTAGTAATCAAAAGATCACAAACCAATTTCTTCCTCACAAAACAAAGATCCTATAGAAAGGATAGCAAGATAAGCTCAAGTGTGAGAAAACAAAGTGTTTTTAACAAAAAAATCACTTGGGAAAAATCTCCAAATAAATATAGAATTTTTAGACCAAAAACAAATTCCCAACAGATTATTTTCTTTGAAATAACAAACACTTTAAAAACAAATAGAGAATAGGAATTTTAACCCAAAATTTTTTTGCTGAAAACAGTTGAAAAGATCTGAAACTTTTCTCTCTAAAAACCTTATACAAAACAGCCCTCAAATGGGGTATAAATAGGCCCCAAAAGAATTTGCCCATTGGCTGCTGACTAGGCCCAGATTGGCCTTCCGGTCGACCGGCCGGTCGATCGGCCAACGGTCAAAAAAGTGACCGTTGAGCCCAGCGGTCGACCGCCCGGTCGACCGGTCAGATCCAGAGAGCAACGGCTCTCTGTCCGGTCGACCGCTCGGTCGAGCCTGGAAACAGAGAACAGTGCTCTCTGCCCGGTCGACCGCCCGGTAGACCGGAGGCTTTCCAGAAAGCAGAGCTCCCTGGCGGTCGACCGGGACGGTCGGCCGGCGTCCCCAACTTGGCTGCGTGCATGTTCTGTGCACGTCGGTTGACTGGCCCAATCAACCGCCCACTGCTACGGTCGACCAGCCCTGTCGATCGGCAGTCAGCCAGTCTGACAATTTTGGGACAGAAAAACTAGGGTTTTTAACTTAAATAAAATCCCATAAAACTCTAAAAATCCACAAAAATAAGTTCTTATATTCTCTTTGTAATACAAACTTGTTTGAGTAAAAATCAAACCAAGCTACAAACATTTTGAACTCTTTTTGTGTTATGGAAATTTTACCAAAAACCAAATTCTGTATTTTTCAAAACTTAGATTTTTGAAATGAAAATTCGTTTTGTCCAAAACTCGTTAACTTGAAGCATGTTGTATATGGATATAATCCAATATACATGAAAGATATATATATATATATATATATATATATATATATATATATATATATATATATATATATATATATATATATATATATATATATCAATGTTTTTGACTTTAAATCCGAAAATATGTTTTGTTAAAATACCAAAACTCCAAACTCATGAAATAGACTATCAAACTAAGTTTGTTTAAATAGTTGAAGCATAGATGTATATAGAACAAATCTAATATACATTAAACCATGTAAACTTATTTTGATTCTATCTATTCATGAAAACAATGATCGGTTAAACCAAAAACCGAAAACCAAAACCAAAACATGAAACGTGTGTGTTGTGAACTTGAGCATACCACACTATCTAATCTTTAATAAATGGATCTAAAACAAAAACTAAACTATGTACCGAGGTCTTCTTGTAGAGCGCCGTCTCCAAGTCGACTCGATCCAAACGTGATCCACCGAGCTTGACTCCAACGAGTGCTAGATATGAACTTGACGCTCGGGCTCTTGAATCACCATGTGAAAGCTCCAAAACACCTTTGTTGAAGCTAATCACTACTAATATCTTGGTTAAGTATCTGAAACTAAACATCACAAGATTATTAGTAAACTATAACTACATGATTTGATCATCATCAAAACTAGAGTGGAAGGCCTCTGGGCCAACAATCTCCCCCTTTTTGATGATGACAAAACTCATGGAGTTATATATGCATGGATTAAAGTTAAGCTTCAAAGAAGCTCCCCTTTAACTCATGCATAGCAATAAACAATAAATATATGCAATGAATATTAAACATGAATATGCATAGACATGCATAAAACAATGAAATGAACATGCTCTTGATACCAAACTTTTAAAATAAATTCCTTTTCCTTTTTGAAATAAACATGTTCTTAAATAAATGCTCTTGATACCAATAAAAATTTCAATTTGAAAACTTTATATAAAAGCTCTTGATACCAATCAATAAAAAACTCTTGAAAGCTTTTGATACCAATCAATAAAAAAAGATTCTTGATACCAATTGAAAGATAATCAATACAAGCTTTTGATACCAACAATAAAAATTTTAACAAAAGTTTCTTGATATTAATAAAACAAAATAACAAAGCATGAAACAATAAAAGCTCTTGATACCAAACTGAAACTCAAATAAACCAATAAACATGCATATAAACTCACAAATACTTCTCCCCCTTTTTGTCAATCATCAACAAAGGGGTCAAAGAAACAATAAAATAATGTTCTCCCCCTTTTTATCTTAAACAAAAAAAATATGAATAAGGGGTGAAATCAAATCAAAACTTTATGATACCAATTGAAAAAAATATATCGATTTAGTGCATCATGATATCAATAAATCATACCAATTGAAATTACATAAAACAAATATTTTTAACATAAATTTAAATATCAATTGTAAGTAAATAAATCATTTTGACGAATCCAACTAAAAATTTTGATATCAATTAAAAGATATATAGATAATCTTGATATCAATTGTAAAGATTAGTACCAATTGAAAGTAATTTTTCATTAGGAGCATATGATACCAAAAATAATCAATATCATTTTTCAATCATTTTTTAACATAAAGTGTGGGAGTAGAATACCAAAGGTAAATAAAACCAATTAAAAAAATGAAATATGAATTTTCTCCCCCTTTATGAAATACCAAATAAAATGATGCATAAGCTTGTATATGATACCAATTGAAACATAATCAATTGAAATATAATAGTCATTTAAGAAACCAAGTTTAGCATAACCAAAATTTGTGCTCAAAAATATAGAGTATAGTAAGTACAAATAAAGCATATATATATGTATGAAAAATTTAATACCAATCGAAATTGATACTATTTGAAGTGTAAGCATACATATATAAAAATATTTATGAGTATACAAAATGAATGTCAATAGTGATATCAATTGAAAAAAATCTAATGATACCAATTGAAAACATAATAAGATCAACTGTATAACTCATACTTCCTACCACCTATTTCATGCACATGTTTAAAAGGATTTTCAATAATAAGCATATAAGGCATGGTCGCCCAACCAACTGCCCTTAAAATGGTAGGGGTTTTCAAAAATAAGTTTGAAAATATAGTATGTTTGAAAACTCTACCATATGAAGAATACGAACTAGTTATATGATAAATTTGAAAAACTAGTATGAAATCCTTCAAGTAAGGAATAAAACAAAAATATATTCCATGAAAATATGAAAATCACATGATCATCAAACACTCAATGGTCTATAAAATATATATAGTCTCATGAAAACAAAACATGAGTAAACATTAAATAATGTGAGTGTATAATAGTTATGTGAAACACATTATGATGAAACTAGGCAATCGAGCTCAAAATGAAATTCCTTAAACATGAAAATTATCAAAACTAGAATCCTTCAAGGTATATGTATGTCATGTACAAACTAAAGTATACATACATATCCAAATCTAAACGAGTCCACAAAAGTATATGCATGAAGGCAAGTGGCTCAAGGATGTATATGTATAGCTATTAATTTGGACAAAATAGACATATACATGAAGTTAAATATAACCATGAAAAACATGTACAAAATGGGAATACAAGTCAAAATGTATGAATCATCAAAACTAGGCTATACTAGTATATCTAATAAGTACAAATGAGCGTTCAAGCACAAACATATAATAATCTATTTGTAGATCACTAGTTGTACAAATATACATCCAAGTTTTAATGAAAACTAACATCTAAACATGTAATCAAAACATGAAGCATGGAAATCAAAACAAAACTCATAAACATACATATGATCATTATGTACATGCACATGCATAGATGTAGAACATACACATTAGTTACAACAAATGTAAGAACACAAAGGTATAAGTCCATATTAAATATGGGTGTCTCAAATAACTAATCATGTATATCACTAATCTAAATATCATGGCATATAACATACTAATCATGAAACATTAAAACATGCTAAAATCAATGATATGAAAAGCATGTAAATAATAAATGAGGAGTTAGAGACCGTTACCAAAACCATGAGGGCAACTCTCCATGTCTCCAAAACAAGGTGGTCCTCCCACCAAACTCCTCTTGAAAGTGATGCATCCAAATAGTTCTCTTTTAGCTCGGAACGCATCCACCTCAAGGCACCATCGCTCTCACGTCATGCGAGAGCTCACACCTACATTAAATAACATAGGGGTGGTCTTTGGTACTCATACTCTTTTGAGTCCATGGGGGTTAGTTCCTTTCCTAACCCAAACAAATTTAATTACTAAATTTACATCATGTATCTTATCATAGCAAAATTTAGTAAGGTGGCCCTTACGTCCATAATGTGTACAAGTGTACACATGAGCATACATAGTATTGTGTACATGAACGTGCGAAGCATGTGTATGACGTAGTTTGTGTGCATGCAAAATGGAACTTGTTTCTTTTGAAACATATATTCCAACCGTGAGTGGTTCATGGCACAATTGCTCAAATTGGAGCCCAAACAATCCACACTCTTCTTTAACAAAATATATCATTTTTCAATCAAGGAAGAAGAGGTGCATGAAATAGGTGAGTTAGAATGTGAAGCTACACTAGTATGACAAATATGAGAGTTTAAGTCATTTTTCAAAGTTTTATTTTCATTTAAGCAATCTTTCAATTCTTTAGAAATCAAATCAATTTTGTTTTCCCAAGAATCATTTTCTTTTAAAACATAAATAAGTTTTGAAGACAAGTTTTCATTTTTCTTCAAAATATCATTACAATCATTTTTATTTCTTAAAATCTTATTTTCATTTAGAGCAAGATCAAGCTTAGATTTCAATAAATCCCTTTCATTAGAAATCTCCACTTTCTCTTGCAAAACCAAATCTGGTTTTGAACACAAATCTTTATTTTCTTTATTAAGTCCAAAACTCTTCTTTTTCAAAAGATTATATTTTTCTAACAATTTTTCACAAACAATGGAGAGTTCTTCATTCAAAGCATTTGAATCAACATACTCATCACAAGAAGAATTAGCATCATCACCATCTAATTGAGATTCTGAATATACCTCAAGGGAGTCATTTCCTTGGACCATGTAGCATTGTTGCTCGGATTCTCCACTAGATTCGTCCTCCATAATGTTGGGCGTTTGAAGCTTGTAGGAGGTCAATGTGTTCCACACTGCAAAGGCGGAATCACAGTTAGAAACCAACATAAGATATTCTTTATTTAGCGTGCTTCTAAGTGCCTCAAGGGCTTGTGCATTGGCCTCTATATGCTTGTTATTGCCAAGATAGGATTTCTTGGTAGCAGAAAGGAAAACATGCAAGCCTTGGGTTTTCAAGTACATGGACATCCTAAATTTTCACATGTCAATGTTGGAAACATCAAACATGGGAGGTGACAAGCAATCCATAAGTGTGTGTAAACAATATACGCGTGCAAACGCAAATGATAGATTAGCAAAACCAAGATCACACTCCTAGGTGGTTAAACCTAATATCAGGAGCGTAGGCTCTGATACCAATTATAAGTATACCTAGAGGGGGTGAATAGGTGTACGGCTAATTTAATGAACAAAATACAGAAATTAAAAACTAATGCAACACACTTAATGTAACCAACGAGTGTAGCCGAATTCCCGGTGAAGGGCTCTGGACAACTCCTCTTGATTCCTCTAAATAAGAGTTGAGGTGCTATATGAAGCACTCGTGGTTAAACACAAGTGAGGCACACACAAACAACACAAATATATATATGATATGACAATATGAATAGATGCACAAAGTAATAGAGAGAGAGTTAGAGTCAATAGATCAAACGCAAATACCGAGATTTGTTTCGAGATTCGAGCACACAGCTCTACGTCCCCGCCTTCACAGAGAAGGATTTTCACTAACTTGTCCACACAGGACTCCCACACAGCGAACCTCCACTGAGGATTTGGGGCAATACAACCGGAAGTACACAACTCCTCTCTTAATTACAAACACAACCTCTACACTTAGAGGCTAGGCATAAAGCCACCAATATCAACCTCACAAATGAGGGATAGGCACAAAGCCAAACACCAATCAACCTCTCACTAGAGGGATAGGGCACAAGCCACCACTCCAAAATCAACCTCTACACAAGAGGGATAACACAAAGTAGGAGGGTTTACAACTTAATGATCAAAAGACCACAAACTAATTTCTTTCTCACAAAACAAAGATCCTATAGAAAGGATAGCAAGATAAGCTCAAGTGTGAGAAAACAAAGTGTTTTTAACAAAGAAAATCACTTGGGAAAATCTCCAAATAGATATAGAATTTTTAGACCAAAAACAAATTCCCAAAAGACTATTTTCTTTGAAATAACAAACACTTTAAAAACAAATAGAGAATAGGAATTTTAACCCAAAAACTTTTAGCTGAAAACACTTGAAAAGATCTGAAATTTTTCTCTCTAAAAAACTTACATAAAACAGCCCTCAAATGGGGTATAAATAGGCCCCAAAAGAATTTGCCCATTGGCTGCTGACTAGGCCCAGATTGGCCTTCCGGTCGACCGGCCGGTCGACCGGCCAACGGTCAAAAAAGTGATCGTTGAGCCCAGCGGTCGATCGCCTGGTCGACCGTGTCAATCTAGAGAGCAACGGCTCTCTGTCCGGTCGACCGCTCTGTCGACCGAGTTTGGAAACAGAGAGCAGTGCTCTCTGCGCGGTCGACCGCCTGGTCGACCGGAGGCTTTCCAGAGAGCAGAGCTCCCTGGCTGTAACACCCCGCTCCCGGAATACGTACTTAGTTGCGTATTCAAATTTTTCGATCGTATTTTTCGATTTACTTCCTGTATTTGTTTTTGTATTATGAATTATTTATATGATCGTTTTGTCTTGGATCCGGATTCACGGACTCAGTGTTAGCCCTAGTCTGAACCGAGGACCCGATTCTAAGGTATTACTCAATTTGGTCTTTCTGGTATTCAGATTTGACCGATTTCAGTTCCAAACATCATTTTCCAATATTTTAGATTCTCTATGATTTTCTGGAATTTTCCTGAATTAAATGGAAAATCTTCAAAACCGGTGCGACCAGCACCGCTGACCGATTCCTAAATTTTTAATTTACAAATGGAGTCAAATTTTGAGAAACCACTTTCTCATATTTGCTTAGAATAATATTTACTATTTTAATTCATTTTTTGGAATTTTCAGAATTTATCAGATTTCTGCCAGATTTGGTGTCGACCGATATTGGCGGCCGATTCCAGGATTTTTAATTTAAAAACTATAAAGAATTTCTTGAAACTAATTTCACCTTGATTCTTAGAATAATATTCTTGAATTTTGAGAATTTTTGCGGGTCGTTCCGAGATACTTGATTTTCGGACGATTTCGGTATTTTTCCGAAAGTTTTCCGCATCCGCAACTGAATCCTGGGAATCCGCCACTCTAATTATTTTTCCTTTTTCTTCCAAGAAAATATCTTCCTTTTTCCATTTTCTTTTCCTTTTTCCTATTTTCTTTCCTTCCTTTTCCTTCCACCAAATTCTACCAAATTCTCCATTCTTCCATTATCTTCTCCAACCTTCCACCAAAAATATCTCCTCCAAAAATATCTTCTCCAAAATATCCAACTCCTCTCCCATCACCATGGCCGGCCAAAGAGAGCCACCTCACCCCGCCATTTTACAAATAACCCCCTCTCTTTTACATTTTTACATCACCTTCATAATTCCCAAATCCTATATATACTTTTCCTTCTTCATTCCACTTCATTTTCTCTTCACCACAACTCTAACCACCACCAACTCCTCCTTCATCTCCACCATAACAACAACCACTACAACTTCTCCAACTCCTTACCTTCATCTTCTTCCTCCTCCATCTCCATGTAAACCTCTAACAAACTCCACCAAAGCTTTCACCTTCTCCTTTACCTTCTCCAAAACTACCACCATCAAAACCTCTCCACAAAACCACCACCCCATCATCTTCTCAAGGGCCGGCCACCTCCTTTGGATTGGGGCCGAGCTCTTTTCCGTCGGCAATATCTCCGATGATTATTCCGGTAATCGTTCACGATTATTCCGGTAATCATTCCGGTGACAATTGCAACCGATGATTATTCCGGTAATCGTTCACGATTATTCCGGTAATCATTCCGGTGACAATTGTAAACGACAACACTAAACATCACCACCACCTTCTATCTTAACACCACCACCCCGAAAGCACCTTTCCCTTTCTCTCTCCCTCCTCCTCTCTGTATATTGCTGACGCGGATCTCACTCCCGCTTCCAGGCAATGCCTTAACGCGGATCTTCGCGTTCTTGGCATCTGTTTAAACGCGGCCTTCGCGTTCTTATACCGACGCAACGCAGAGTCCATACCCGCGTCTGTGTCCCTTTCATGTCTGCACGACGCGGAGCTAATGCCCGCGTCTGTGTTCTTCTCATGCTAACGCGACGCGGAACACATGACCGCGTCCGCGTTCTTCTCGTGTCCTGACTTGAACGCGGGTCTCGAACCCCGCGTCTCCCTGTGCACTCTCTCCTTCCATATACTTCTCTCTCTAGTTTTCCTCTCTCTTTCTCTCTCTAACTCTTTCTCTCTCCTCTTCACTTATTATATTTATGGCGCGTACGCGAGTTCCATGGATTTCAGAGTTTTCAGCTATTCCAGAGATTTAGGCGAGTATCCTCGCTCTCGCCTCCATTTGGGTTTCCCCGCCTTGTCGGGTCGACATGTATTTTATTCCATGTTTATATGTATTTTACTGCTTTATACTATGCGTGGCCGACCCTTCGTGGTCGTTGAACTCTGGGTTTCTGCCCACTCCTGGGATGGCTGGTAGCCACCGAGAGTGCGCTTAAACCCCGAGCGTTCTCGATCCCTCAGCCTTCAGCCTCCGGTCTCTCACTATCTCGAAAGGGAAGTGATTGGGACCGTCAGGTCATTCCGTCCTTCAGCCTCCGGTCTCTCACTATCTCGAAAGGGAAGTGATTGGGACCGTCAGGTTCTTCAGCTCCGCCTGGTTATCATGATCAGCGCTCAGCACTTTACCACTAGATTCGTCTAGGCGGGATGCTGCCGGAATTCTTACTCGCACTTTAAGCCGAGTTGTCCCAGTAACCTTGCCAGACGCTCCAGTGTTAAAGACTGTTTGCTGTCTGTACTTCCAGCTCGCTTAGCTCCGCTTGATTATGCTCAACTATTACTCTAACACTTGCAATATACAAGCTTGTTATGTAAACTCTTGACATATGCCTGTCTGTATCATTTAACACTTGATATGTTATCACCTGACACCCGACATGCTACCACTTAACATTGGCTCATGTTATACCACCAGTTCCCGGCGGATCCTGAATGAAACTAAGTGCCACACGGAGCAAAGTGCCACACCACACAAGTGGTGGGGGCCACCTCTTGAATCTGTGGGGGCCACCTCTAGAATCCATTCCCCTCAGAGCAAAGTGCCACATGGAACAAAGTGCCACACCACACACGTGGTGGGGGCCACCTCTTAAATCTGTGGGGGCCACCTCTTGAATCTGTAGGGCCATCTCCTGCCTGTACCTGATCTCTTGTTATGACCAGTTATGTTCCTACTCTTTACAAAGGATAACTTGCACGAGAAATGGGAGGAAGTGATGAATGCCGGTATGGTGCCTTGCTTATAGTAGTGGAATATCAAAACTGACGATTAGTGTTAGGGAGATTTCAGGCCCCCAGAAGATGCGTGTTAGGGGGATTTCAGGCCCCCAAATGGCTGTGTCCCGGGCAGACGGGAACTACTATAAGTATGAGCTATCAGTTCTTCATCAGCTTCCAGTAACGAACCTCGGCTTGCTTATATATGGATGTATGTGTGTTGGGATGTACACCAGGACACATACCTAGATATATGGGTCAGGCGAGTAATAATAATAAAAGATGCCAACTATGTATCCTGTTATGCCTGTTATGAACTCCCGTTATGCTTGTTATGATTCATGTTATGCCTGTTATGTACTCCTGTTATGACCGTTGTGTGATTTGCTACGAATGCTTTCATCGGATTTTACATCGGATTTTCGGTTTTATGATTATTATCATATTAGCTACTCATACTCTGTATTATTACCCATGTTCCATTCCATCAGTCTACTGCTCCTATCTTAC
>JAVJIF010006453.1:215000-224848 GCA_038442645.1 Agave tequilana
TTGCATATCACTTAGAAAAATCCTCAAGTTTGCATTGTTTTCAAAAGAGAAAAGAAAAGAGTTTAAAGTTTTCATTTCAATTCTTTTTGAGCTAGTTTTTCAGTTGTGTTTGATTACTAATATCACTCTACAACTGAAATTTTTCTCACCACACTTCATAGAGCCAAAATTCAATACTCATTCTATAGTGAAGTTGTAATTGAAGTGAGAGTGTTTGTAAAAGAGTTTGAGAAAAAGTGTAGTGATCTTGTTGGTGATCACTTTGTTCTTGTAATTCTTTCCTTGTGGAGCAACCTCTTCGGTAGAGGTCCTTTGTACTCGGTGGAGCTCGGTGCTCGGTCTTCGGTAGACCAAATTGTAAAGGCGTCCTCGGTGGATAGTGGAAACCCTTCACGGAGGTGAAGGCGGGGAGTAGAGCGGTGGCTCGAACCTCGAAACAAATCACTTTGTTTGCGATTGTCTTTGCGTCTAATTCTTGCTTTACTTTTCAATAGCTCCTTATTGCTTTCTATTGCATACTTGTGACATTGTTTAATTTTCTTGTGCTACTATTTGCTTGCTTATAATTCTTGCTATATATCATTGTGTTTGCATCCTTCTTCATATCATCCATTTCATACTTGTGTGTGCCAATCCCGTACTCATCCAACAAGAGCTTCACATAGCGCCTCAACCCATATTAAGGGGAATCAAGAGGAGTTTAGTCCAGAGCCTCGCAAGGGGAATTCGGCTACACTTGTTGAATTGTACTAAGTTGAGCCTCACTTGTTTTAGGTTCCGCATTTAGAGAGTTAAAATTTTTTTTAAGATTAGCAATCACACCTATTCACCCCCCCTCTAGGTGTTTTTCAATTGGTATCAGAGCTTGGACTCTAGGATTTGGTTTAACAACCTTAGAGAAGATCCTAATTTGCTAATCATTTCATTCATATTCATATAGTAAAAATGGCCGATGGAATTAAGACCCCTCCTAAGTTTGATGGACTTAACTTTCCCATATGGAAAGTTAAGATGACCGTGTTTTTGCAATCTCTAGGTAGCCGAGTTGCAAAGGCCGTGACTAAGTCCTTTAGAGTACCCCCGGTGACGAATCCACTTGGTCCGAAATAGAGACTAAGGAATTCGATGCCAATGCCAAAGCTCACTATGCACTTCTACAAGCCTTAATGATGATGACATTTCTACGGTTATCCATTGCAAATCCGCATATGAGATTCGGTCACACTTGATAGTCACACATGAGGGGACCTCACAAGTAAAGAAGGCTAAGATTGACCTTCTTCGGTCCCAATATGAAACATTTAGCATGCAAGAAAATGAAACCATAGATGATATGGTTACAAGATTTACCAAGATTACTAATGGACTCTCTTCTTTAGGTGAAGATATCAACAATGATCAAAGAGTAAGGAAGATCATCCGGGCTCTTCCTCCTTCATGGGAAGTTAAAGCAACAACCTTGAAGGAACTCAACGACAATGAAGAGATGGAGCTTATAGGTCTCATTGGGAACCTCAAAACCCATGAGATGGAAAGGAAAGCAAGGGAGGATATGGCTCCTTCCAAAAAGAAGACTATCGCCTTCAAGAGTCAAGCTACACACTCCGATGAAGATGATGAAGAAGAAGATGATGAGGAGCTCTCACTCCTTGTTAAGAATGTCCGGAGGATGTACAATAAGGCGAAGTACCAAGGTAGAAGAAGATGACAAGGAGGCAAAGAAGAAAGGAAGATTGTGTGCTTCAATTGCCAAAGACTGGGACACATTGTGGCGGAATGTCCGGACAAAGCTAAGCCCTCCACTTCAAAGAAGCCTTACAAGAAGAAGGTTATGAAGGCAACTTGGGATTCGGAGACCGAATCCGAGGAAGAAATAGACACCGCCAACATGTGCTTCATGGCTAATGAAGGCACAAGCAAGGTAACCTCTTCCCCTTCTCATGATAATGAACTTTCTATGGATGTGTTAGAAGAGGCTTTTGTTGAGTTGTCACAAAACTATGATTTCTTAAAGAAAAAGTATCTTAAAATGAAAAAGGATAATGAATCTTTAAGTCTTCAAGTTTTTACTCTTACAAAGGAAAAAGATGATTTGGTTTCCACTTTGGCCACTACCAAAAATGATTTTGAAAAGTATAAGATTTCTTGCAAAGGTAAGGCCCCACTAATTGATTCTAATGAAGTTTCTATGCTTAAGGAAAGATTAGACTCATTAAGTGTTGTTTTGAAAAATTGTGAGTTTAACAAGAAGAAAATTGAGGCTATGTTTCCTAAGAAACAAGCCCCAAAGAAAAATACTCATGCTCATGTTCATGTTCATGCTACACAACCTAAACAACATGGCAAAACCCCAAAACATGCTCACACTACACATACACATCATGCATTCATGTATGGTAGAGTGTTCTCATGTTCACATTGTGGACGGAAAGGGCACTTAGCCAATTTTTGCTATGATAGATTAAATGTATCACGTCATAATGTTTGGGTTCGAGGCACTAACTTTCAAGGACCCAAGAAAGTTTGGGTACCAAAATCAACAATTATGTTAAATGATGTAGGTACTTTCCAAATCCCAACGACGTAGAGGATTGTGGTATCTTGATAGCGGTTGCTCAAGGCACATGACTTGGGACATCAACAACTTTGCAACCCTATCAAGATATCATGAAGGTGGCACCGTCACCTTCGGAGATGACGCCAAGGGTAAAATCATCGGTATTGGTAATGTAAAACTTGGCACCTCTCCTTTAATTGAAAATGTAGTTTTAGTTGATGGCCTCAAGCATAATCTCTTGAGTGTTAGTCAACTTTGTGATAAAGGTTTTGATATTGTTTTTGATAATGTTGCTTGTAAAGTAATTGATAGAACTTCTAATGTTTGTGTATTTTCCGGTTTTCGTGAAAGTAATGTTTATATGATTGATATGTTAAATATGTCTTGTAATATTACTTGTTTGAAAGCCCTCGATGATGACTCTTGGTTATGGCATAGGAGATTAGGGCATATTTCTTTTGATCACATTTCTAGGTTAAACACAAAGGAAATGGTGAAAGGTATTCCTTTCTTGAATTTTGAAAAGGACCGAGTTTGTGACGAAAGTCAATTTGGGAAACAAACTAAGTCTTCTTTCAAGTCAATTAAGGATATCATGACATCACGTCCTTTGGAGTTAATCCATATGGATCTTTTTGGCCCTACACAAACCAAAAGTCTAAGTGGGAATAGATTTGCTTATGTTTTGGTTGATGATTTTTCAAGGTTTACTTGGGTTTTCTTTCTTGAACATAAAAGCCAAACATTTTCGTATTTTCAAACTTTTAAGAAAAGAGTTGAAAAAGAAAAAGATGTTTCGATTTTGAGAATAAGAAGTGATAGAGGAGGTGAATTCATTAACCAACCCTTTACCACTTTTTGTGATGAACATGGAATAAAGCATGAACTATCTTGTCCTAGAACTCCACAACAAAATGGAGTAGTTGAACGGAAAAATAGAACATTACAAGAGATGGCTAGGACAATGCTTAGTGAATATGGTCTACCACATTATTTGTGGGCCGAGGCCGTTAATACATCATGCTACATATCAAATCGTGTTTTCTTATGTAAAAATACTACTAAACTTCTTTTGAAATGTACTTTTCTAGAAAACCAAATGTTTCTTATTTCAAAGTTTTTGGATGCAAATGTTTTGTTTTAAATATAAAAGATAATTTAGGAAAATTTGATCCTAAATCTTATGAGGCTATTTTTGTAGGTACTCAAATACTAGTAAGGCTTATAGAGTTTTCATTAGATCATCATTGACTATTGAAGAGTCTATTCATGTTAAGTTTGAGGAATCTAACAAGTTTGTTAAGAATGTTGTAGAAATAGATGCATTGGATGAAGGTTTGGAGAAAGTGACCTTGGAGGATGCTTCTACTATGGGAGACAAACCAAAGGATGATGAAGGAAGCAAAGCTAAAGTGGAAGAGGCACAAGGAAATGAAAATCAAACATATGAGGTGGAGCCTACTCAACCACTACCAAAGGATTGGAGATACAATCCACATCATCCCAAGGACCTCGTCATAGGTGAAGTATCAAAAGGGGTAACCACTCGCTCTAGACTTCATGACTATTGTGGTAACTATGCATTCATTTCTCATATTGAACCCAAAAATGTCCTCGAAGCCGAGGCCGATTCATATTGGTTGCTAGCCATGCAAGAGGAGCTCAATCAATTTGAGCGCAACCAAGTTTGGCACCTTGTTCCTAGGCCCCACGATAGACCAACAATTGGTACTAAGTGGATCTTTAAGAATAAGTTGGATGAATCGGGTAATGTAGTTAGAAACAAGGCTAGGTTAGTCGCCCAAGGTTACACTCAAATCGAAGGGATCGATTTTGAAGAAACCTTTGCACCCGTAGCACGGCTTGAAGCCATACGGATGACACTAGCATTTGCCTCATATAAAGATTTCAAATTATTTCAAATGGATGTTAAAAGTGCTTTTCTAAATGGACTTATTGAAGAGGAGGTGTATGTTGAACAACCCCCGGGTTTGTTGATCCTACACATCCGGATTTTATTTTTAAATTAGATAAAGCTCTTTATGGTTTAAAACAAGCCCCTAGGGCTTGGTATGAAAGACTTTCTTCATTTTTGACTTCAAATGGTTTTAAGAAAGGTAAAATTGATACAACCTTGTTTACAAAACATGTAGAAAAAAGATATCTTATTGTGCAAATTTATGTAGATGATATTATTTTTAGTTCTACTAATGAATCTCTTTGCAAAGCTTTTGAATCATGCATGAAGGATGAATTCGAAATGTCTATGATGGGGGAACTCAACTATTTCCTTGGACTCCAAATCAAGCAAAAGAAGGATGGGATCTTCATCAATCAAGCCAAGTACACAAAGGAACTAATCAAAAGATTTGGGCTTGCAGGATCGAAAGTAAGCAAAACTCCCATGGCAACAACTATAAAGCTTGACAAGGATGAACAAGGTAAAAGTGTAGACATTAAACTTTATAGAAGCATGATTGGTAGTTTGCTTTATTTGACGGCTAGTAGGCCGGATATTATGTTTTCCGTTTGTCTTTGTGCACGTTTTCAATCTTGTCCTAAAGAATCTCATATAATTGCGGTTAAACGCATAATTAGATACCTTAAGGGCACTATTGAAATGAGTTTGTGGTATCCTAAAACCGGATTATTTGACATGAAGAGTTTTTCGGATGCCGACTATGCGGGTTGTAGGGTAGATAGGAAGAGCACAAGTGGAACATGTCAATTCTTAGGTAATTGTCTTGTATCTTGGTCTTCCAAAAAGCAAAATTCGGTAGCCCTATCAACCGCCGAGGCGGAGTATGTTGCAGCCGGAGCTTGTTGTGCACAAGTTCTTTAGATGAAACATACTCTCCTTGACTATGATTTACACTTTGATCATGTTAAAATATTTTGTGATAATACTAGTACTATTCACATGACAAAGAATGCAAATCAACATAGTAAAACCAAACACATTGACATTAGGTATCACTTTCTTAGAGATCATTATGAGAAAGGTGATATTGAGATTGATTATGTTTCTACCGATTTTCAACTTGCCGATATTTTTACTAAGCCTCTAGATTATGCTAGATTTTCATTTATTTGTGGTGAGTTGAATGTTTGCATTATGGATTCTTAAAATAAAATTTGTTTTTCTATTGGTATTTTAACCCTTTTTGATGTATGACAAAAAGGGGAGAATAAGTTTAAGAATTTGATATTTTGAAAGAATTTGATATTTTGAATTTGTTTGAGTTTGATAAGTTTGTTTAGTTAAGTTTTTGACAAAACTATTTAAACTATTGAATGCTTTATGTATTGTGCTTCCATAGTCAAATTTTTATACATAGCATTATTTGAGGGGGAGTTTTTCAAACTCCTCTTCCATGTTTATTTAAATAACCTATATGTTTTGTCATCATCAAAAAGGGGGAGATTGTTGGCCCAAGGTTACAATCACCCATGATTAGTGTATTTTGATGATTACAAAACATATTAGTTATTTGTACTAATAACATTTGTTGTTTAAGTGTGTTTCAGATTTCTATTCATTCTAGAAGTCTTCTCTCACAAATACAAGGATTTGGACTCAAGTCAACTCCAATTGGGCTCAAGGAACAAGTGTTGAAGATCATATGAAGAAGCCTATTGAAGATCTTGAAGTCCTTAGGAATATTGTAAGATATAGAATGTTAAAGTTTGAGTATATGAAATTGGCTCTAGGATTTGCACACACACTTGTTTCATATATTTCCTATGTTTTGAAAATGGTTATTTCTAAGTTTTATGCCTTAGTTTATATATACATGTACCAAAAGCTTTAATCTTGAAAATCTTGTTTAAAACATGTGTATAAACTATTTTCTGCATAATACTTAGCTATATGTATTTTTAAAAATTATTTCTCAAAATTTTTCTAACTCAAAAAACAGCCCAGTTTTCTGTTTCAGGCAACTTCGGTCGACCGGCCCGGTCGACCGGAGATGTGTCTGGACATGCACTGTTTGTGCATGTCTGTCGGTCGACCGGACCGGTCGACCGACGGAGAGCAAATTGCTCTCGGGTTTTTTCGGTCGACCGACCGGTCGACCGGAAGAAGGAAACTGTGTTTCCTCTTTTGGGACGGTCGACCGGACCGGTCGACCGGGCGCCAACGGCTCTTTGCAGCTGTGCTGGCAGTCGATCGGACCGGTCGACCGCCAGGCCTGCTGTAGCCTAACGGCTCTTTCCTCTTTGGGCTATTCTGAAAAACTGTTTTTGTTTTCAGCTTTAACAGATTTTTGGAGAGTTGTTGGGGAGCTTTTTCAGAGAAAATAAGACAAAAAGAAATTGTTTTTAACCTATTTTTAACCCTATAAATAGAGGAGAAGTCTCTCTTGCATATCACTTAGAAAAATCCTCAAGTTTGCATTGTTTTCAAAAGAGAAAAGAAAAGAGTTTAAAGCTTTCATTTCAATTCTTTTTGAGCTAGTTTTTCAGTTGTGTTTGATTACTAATATCACTCTACAACTGAAATTTTTCTCACCACACTTCATAGAGCCAAAAATTCAATACTCATTCTATAGTGAAGTTGTAATTGAAGTGAGAGTGTTTGTAAAAGAGTTTGAGAAAAAGTGTAGTGATCTTGTTGTGATCACTTTGTTCTTGTAATCCTTTCCTTGTGGAGCAACCTCTTCGGTAGAGGTCCTTTGTACTCG
Source organism: Agave tequilana (assembly GCA_038442645.1). NCBI lineage: Eukaryota > Viridiplantae > Streptophyta > Magnoliopsida > Asparagales > Asparagaceae > Agave > Agave tequilana. Next base: position 222,243 of record JAVJIF010006453.1, read on the forward strand.
GTGGAGCTCGGTGCTCGGTCTTCGGTAGACCAAATTGTAAAGGCGTCCTCGGTGGATAGTGGAAACCCTTCACGGAGGTGAAGGCGGGGAGTAGAGCGGTGGCTCGAACCTCGAAACAAATCACTTTGTTTGCGATTTCCTTTGCGTCTAATTCTTACTTTACTTTTCAATAGCTCCTTATTACTTTCTATTGCATACTTGTGACATTGTTTAATTTTCTTGTGCTACTATTTGCTTGCTTATAATTCTTGCTATATATCATTGTGTTTGCATCATTCTTCATATCATCCATTTCATACTTGTGTGTGCCAATCCCGTACTCATCCAACAAGAGCTTCACATAGCGCCTCAACCCATATCAAGGGGAATCAAGAGGAGTTAGTCCAGAGCCTCGCAAGGGGAATTCGGCTACACTTGTTGAATGTACTAAGTTGGGCCTCACTTGTTTTAGGTTCCGCATTTAGAGAGTTAAAATTTTTTTTTAAGATTAGCAATCACACCTATTCACCCCCCCTCTAGGTGTTTTTCAAATTAAACCCTTGCTCTCCCTATAAATAGCCCACCAGGAGCACAAGGAGAGAGGACCACGCTCCAGAGAGACTCTCGAGAGGACGCATCGCGCGCGCAAACAGAGATCTACTCTCTTGCTTTCAAGAATTCAGAGACTTTAGAGAACCGCTTCTCTAATCAGGGTACTGATACCCTAATACCTTCCTTCCTCTCAAGGAATTTCCGGAACCAGGCGAGAAGAAATTCCTAAGCGAAGGCGGTTTTGAGAAGCAACAAGAGGGTTCTACCAACCTTTCGCTCTCCGATTCTCCGAACCAGGCGAGAAGGGAATCTCATCGCTCGCATCGTCAAAGGACAAAGTGGTCGCGCGCTGACCAGACTCCTATCGGCACACTTCTCCAGAATCTCAGAGGAGATCTACTTGTAATCTTTTGTGTTACTTGTAATTTAGCTCCTCGACCCTTTTTTATAAGTTTTCCACTTTGCAAATCAATGGAAAATAAGGTGGTGACTCCACTGGGGACCGAATTCTCCACTGCTGAGAATCAAGTGTCGCAATGCGACGAACAGACCTTCGGGTCTATCTCTGAATTCAGGAAAGCCGGTGCAGCCATAGCCTCTCTGGCTAATCTTCAAGACAAGTCTCTGCGGAGACAGATAAGGCTCTCTGCGAGCCTACTACGGTTCTCTGGCGCAACAAGGAAGCACGCCCGCAGTCCAAGTCTAACACTTTTGAGAACCTGGTCGTCCACTTCGACCAAGAAAAAATTTGAAGAAGTCCTCTCTGGGGGTGGTCTAATGTTTCACGCGCGGAAACATAGAAAGGTCTCCATGACCAAGGTTTCAGAACAGAAACCAGGAGCAGAATTCTGCCAACACCCCTCAGCCTCGCGTGTGGCTAGTCAGGTTCCTTGCGAACCTAAGTCTCCCTTACCAAAGCAGATGTGGAGGCCAAAGCAGAAGGCTCTGAGTAAAGCCTCAGGCGTAGCTACGCCTCAAGTGCGTCTCTCTTGCGAAAAAAAAGGCAAGATGCCTGCCTGCTCCGACAATGCTGCCAGCCGCGAAGTTACAGCGGCGACCATACCTTCGCCCAATTCAAGAGCAACAATTCGCGCCAGCCTCGTTCTCACGAGCGAAGCTACTGTACCTCAGGGTACGCGCGATGTTCATAGCCGCGAAGCTGGAACCAAAGCACCACAGCGTGCTTCGTTCCCCAGTTCTTCAAGTACTTAGCTCGCTTTTCGCAGCGGAGCTAAGGGATCGTCCCTAAGTACTGATAGCGTTGCTTATGCAGCTTCAGCGCCCAAGGGCGTTTCCAAAGCTTTTGCTACGAACTTAGAGCCAAAGCATTATCTAAGGCTAACCGCTTTTGCAGCAGCATAGCGGATAAAACACCACAGCATGCTCCGCTCACCAGTTCATCAAGCGCTAAGCTCGCGCTTTGTAGCGGAGATAAGGGATTATCCCTAAGTGTTGACAGCGTTACTTATGCAGCTTCAACACCCAAGGACATTCCCAAGGTCTTAGCCGCGAAGCTAGAGCTGAAGCACTATTCAGTACTAATCCCCTCTGCGGGGATAAAAAGGAGCAGGACATCGTCCTACGCGCGATCCAAAAGAGCCTCTGTGCTGGATCGTTTAGGCCCAACTAGGTCTGACCTCGGGAATTCTTGACAAACAAACGGAAGTCGGAATCTCTCCGAACTACCCCCCCTGTTATCAACAAGTGGGATGTCAGCTGGTGACAGTCCACTCAGTCCATTGCCGGCTAGGACCAATCCTCGCCACTTCTCTAGGCCGACGATCAGTTTTTGATCGGCTGTCGGTACAAGCCCCGGTGAAACATCATAAAAGGAGCATATCGCGAGATTTACCCTCTGCATCTGTTAACATGACCGGAAGAGGACGAGACCTACACAGGGGTAGACGAGCATCCCACGACACTCCCTACAGCTCCGCGGATCCGGATTACAGCCCAGGCTTAGGCGAAGTCTTGGTGCATGAAGAAGTGTCTTCCGAAACACCAGATCTAGGGTTGCAATACCTACAGTTATGAACAGCCATCTTCCTCAACGGCAGTAGCCTCACCGAAACTAA